>JASANE010016683.1:0-89280 GCA_030248225.1 Trileptium ribeirensis | reverse complement strand
TTCATCTATTTCGTTCAGTTACGTATTGCTATCCAGGGATTGGGTATTCTTTCAAAGAAAATTCCGGGTCCGGGTCCGGGAATTGTAAAAATACCGGACGAAAGTTCAACAGTGTTGCTGTTGCCATATATACGCATTGAGCAAGGGCGTTGGATCATGTAAAGCGTTGAAATGAAACAGCATTCGTTTCTTGATATTGCGTTTATACCTGATCGCGTTCGTTAGCGTGTAGCAATAATTGCGTTCTTTTGTGCAAAAAGCTAAGGTCAAAAATAAGGTGGTTAGGGCTGGCAATCGACTCCGAATGTTTTGTACCTAAGTACTATATATACGACGTATAGCACGAGAGTAACAACGCATGGTTTAGAAACCGAGACTGAAAAACCTTGTGACAGTTCGTACGTTGTTAACGCCTTGCAAAGATATGTAAACAAGCGAGTATATTTCTATTTTAGAAGCGAGCCTAGGGAATTTCAGTATTCTCGCCTCTAGTAGGTGCGCATCTTCTCCATTGTTTCGACATTATGGCCCTGGCTATTTTACCCCCTTACAATTTTTATTCTTCTCGTCAACTTCTGGGTATTCCGGGTATTTTTGTTTCAAAATTCCGGGTCCGGGTATTTGCCTCCAACAAATTCCGGGTCCGGGTCCGGGTATTTCTTTGCAAAGATTCCGGGTCCGGGTATTTTCTTTCCAAAAATTCCGGGTCCGGGGGTCCGAGTATCTTCTTTCCAAAAATTCCGGGTCCGGGTATTTCTTTCCAAAAATTCCGGGTCCGGGTACTGTTAATTTTTAACGCATCTAATGTACCGTACATATTAGAGTAATGAATTCATCCTGGCATTAAACTATTAAGTAATTTTACATTTTGTGAAAAAAATCCCCTCAAAAGAGAATTCAAACTAGAGACATCTGCTTTCATTTTGTCTTGAAAAATGTTTTTTGTTCAACCATCGAAATTCAAATAAACCAGGGTTATCAAAGGACCACTAAACAAGTTTTATTCAAAACTTTTCATTAATTTGTCAAAATATCGCAACAAATATTACTTCAGAAATGATTCCGATTTGGTCTGCTGCAGTGCCCAGGTATTAGCATTTTATTGCTTATATCATGGGAAGTAACTTAGACCAAGGGGCTGGGGAATCAATCAAACGCTGTATGTACTTCATCAGTGTAAGATGTTGTAGTATATAGAAATATAAATATACTGTGTATACAGGTGCTGCGCTTACTATAGCTGTAGACATTAAACTCTACGTTTTTATGTTAACATTTTCATGGTGTTTATACTGTGCAACAGGAACTAGCCTTTAATGCATTAATAGAATAGACGTCCCTTAACAATAGCGCGAAATGTCGACTCAGAATCATAAATAACATTTGTTAAGGTCCAAAAAAATTTTGGCCAGAGGTTACCCCCATTTTTACTTTTTTTCCGATCCACAAATCACATTTGTTAAGGTCCAAAGAAAATTTGGGCAGAGGTTACCCCCCATTTTTACTTTTTTCCCCATCCAGAAATAACATTTATTAAGGTCCCCAAAAGGGCCCCCGCATAGGTTACCCTACTGTTTTGACACAAGGTAACGTGTTAAGCAGTAGTTGATAGCAAATAGAAACAGGTAGTAAGGAGATGTAAAGACATACATACAACAAAAAAGCTTAAGACCAATATATAATTTGCAGTAAATTTATAAAATAGATCGATTTGTAGAACTAACTAAGCAAAACTTCAATATATGTAAGGGTATACTTTAATTTATACCAATAACGCAAAAAGCTTTTGAGTCCAGATTTCAATGTTTCAGACATTCGGTATAAAGCGGTAGTTTAGCTGAAGGGGAGGGAGCTAGTGGTTGCAGCAACTACCCCCCACAGACCCTAATTATCTCGGACTGAAGAAATCGGAGACACTTTAGGATAGTAAGCTAACCCACCTCAGATAGCTCATAATTAACAATACCACCTTCTTCAGAGTGTACAGAAACATATCTACATACCAGTTTGGTTGAAACGTACAACAATGTTATATATTGAGTTTTTCTGGGTGTATGGATAAGGGCAGGCTGACACATATATTACACATTTTAAGCTTAACCAAACATGTGAAGTAAAAGTAGTCTGGTCTGGGGACTTTGTAGCAATATGGGTACATTTAGCCACAGTGACGAGGACACATTAAAAATGCACGATTGGAGCCTATCGTACCCATTTTTAACCTCTCATGATGTGGTCGGATTTTTTGGAACCGAACTGGTGGTAACACGCCAAGATATTAGGTATTCAACAAAAAAGATTTTGAGGATCTCTTCACTGGTAAAGCTGTATGCGTGACACAAGCAGATGAAAACAAATTTCGCACTACGGTGCCCATTATTTGGGTAATTCGCTCCTTCTTTAATTCTATATCAGTAATAATTAATAGTAACACCATTTTTTCAACGTGTTAAATTATCTAGTCTATATACGACAACGCTTGACCTCCTGCAAGCTCTTTCATTAAAGCTGTTGTGTGGTAAGTTACAACGCGTACGCACATGTACCAGCATATTAGACGATGTATATCTATCACAGTTTGGCTTAATTACACATAAATTGAAATGTTCAATTTTCCAGGATCCTTTACTAAGGGATCGGGCATCGAGACGCCAAAATAGCAAGCTTTTCAATAGACAGCTAATAATTAACTAAATCATAGTTTTCAACTATTCAAATAACCAATATGCAACTAGGATCGTGTCCTCTTGGCCATAAGACGATCGTTTTACCATGTTAAATTATCAATATGAAGCAAAATTTAGTAAGTAAACCTGTGACATAAGCAAGTATGTGGTAAAAACGCAACGTTAAACGACAAACACCACGGTACATAATAGCTTATTACACCAAACGGGTTAAGACAAGCTTAGGATAAAAGAAATAGCAGCGATCAAGCTAGTGTAGCCAAATAAGAGGGAAATTTAAAAATCAAATATTTAAATCGGAGTGTTGAAAACTTGCAAGCCAGCTATGAGCAGGAATCATATAATAAAAATAATTAATTGATTTTATTATTTATGGCGATACGTTATGAAACCCTCGAAAAGCTTTGTGTTGATATGTATCAATATTTGTATAAATGTATTGAGTGCATTATTTGAATCATTAGGATTGCATATATAAATATGTGTAAATATATGTCGTAATGTATGAGGGTGTTAGGATTTGAATCGTTAGGATTCAAGGATTTGAATCCTTAGGCTGTTAGGATTCGAATCCTTAGGATTCTGGATATATATTACAATATTTGCAGAGGATGACCAATCATTAGGATAATAGGATTTGAATCCTTAGGATTTTAGGACTCAAATCCTTAGGCTTTTATTTAAGTGTGCAATATAGCTGTCTGACCATTCCTACCCATATTGTGGTGGTGGCGGTTGTGGAAGTGGTGGGCGTGGTGGGTGTGGTGGTGGTGGACTTTGTAGGATAGTTAATGAAGACAATACACAGTTCAAATGTTATGACATTGAGGGTATATACACACCATAGCTGATAGGTTACATCTTCGGGGAATACTTTAAGATTCTGTCGGTAACACACAGAATTTACATTAACATCCGAGAAAAAGACTTATGTATCAAAGAAATCTCTCACTTCAGTTACGATAATCAGATATTTTTGTTGAAGAATCTATTGCAATGATTTAATCCTCTCACGCGCGAATTAGTTTGAGTATTGTGTAATGTTTGACAACTCAAGTCGGCGCCAGTTCTCGATTCCGGGAAGTGCGTGAGCAAACTACAGAGAAATCCGGGAGCTGTTGCTCGGTTTCTTAAGCAACCTCACAATATGAGCAAACAACAGCGCACGTACGAAATACAGCATGCGACAAACTCAGTAAACACAACGACTTACAATGGCCGTTATCACCATATTCACGTAGTGGTTATGAAAGGATTAATGCATCCTTTGCGCACCCTCTCTTAACGCAATTTGCATACTTTTGAACTTGTTTAAAAATTAAATCAAGATGATATTTCTGAATATAAAATCCGATTGGAAGTTGGAAGTTCATCGATTTTTCAAAAAGTAAACCTTAGACCTTTTTATTACTGCTGGTAGTATGGCCTAAGTCTAAAAACAAACGCCATAACCCAATTAACGTGAATCAATTATAAATTTCCCTTTATTAATCGAAGAGTTTAAAATAAGAATTATCATGTTACTGTAAATCAATGTTTGTAGATATCTTGTATATCTTCGTTTAAGCTCGGCCGAATGGGATTTACTAAACGTTACATCAATTCGACACGAAGAAATCTATACGAGCTGCTGTGGGCCTGAAAAATATATCGATATAAGCTATTCGTTAAGCATTCGTCGTAAAACGCTCTTCTATACGGTTAATCTAACAGTTCCGTGTGCATTGATCTCATTTCTTACCACTTACGTATTTTATCTTCCGGCGCATTCCGACAAAAAAATAACATTTGCAATATCGATTCTCGTTACGTTGACGGTGTTTTTTCTCGTTTTAATCGACATGATTCCCCCGACGTCAGTTGTTATTCCACTGTTTGGCAAATATCTAACGTTTACAATGGTCCTTGTCAGTTTTAGTATAGTTATTTCGGTGATTACAGTGAATTTTCACCATCGAAATGGTACGTTTTTTAAATTTGTGACCAGATAGTAGTTTTATATCAGGTTGTTCTAAAAAAGTTAGAAAATTTTTTATTAGTTTGCATTGTTTTTGGTGTCTTCGTCTGATTAAGTGATTGGATCTATTTGACATTTTCCTCCTGTTGTCATAATTAGTCGAGTTAGAATTAATTATATACAGTTGCAAAAGTTTTAACCACAAGTGTGCCGCTTTCATGCATCATGCTTCATTTAGACGGGACGATTTTTGCTTAGATTAAAGTATATGCAATAAAATATTTTTCGTAACTTTGCAACAAATGTTAAGCAATCTTTTTCAGCAGGAAAGCATAAATAAGAAGTATATATTCTCTACATTCATTAAAGGAAACAGCTAGGTTGAATTTTATGCTGTTTAAGGTAACACTCATAAAATGCCACGCTGGATGCGTATAATATTCCTTTCTTATCTCCCGAAATGGCTTTGTATGGAGCGACCGAAACATCGTGATGGTATCTCGCCTTCCGAGGATTACTTGTCACCTCGAACCGGAGTAGATTGTGATAATGATGATGATATCAGATGTGGTCACCTGGACTCGGCTTCCGAAGCGTTTATCGCCAGCAATCCAGACCGTAAACGATCTTCAACTCTTTCGCCATCAGCGCCGACCCGCGAAGTTGTCCGTCGAATGGACTTTATATCTCCACGACATAGTAAACACAGCGTTGTCGATATGAATGCAGCATCGAGCGTTATTTATCGAAATAGATATGCGGTGTGTTTTTAAAAACAGTATAAGAGTACAAGAAAGCTTTAATAAGAGAATGCTCTATTGATCAATATATTATCTGCATCTAGTTTAATGAAATACTACTAAGAAAGAAAGTGTGAATTAAAACAAAGGTGAATGGATATTACTATGTAACGATAATTCTATTTGTGTTATCATTACAAAATACATATTGCTAAACTACACAAAATAACAGTAAAGCATAAATGTATGAAATTCTTCTTCTTTTTCCTGGCGTTATCTTGTAGAAAATGGGTCCGCACTGCGGATTTTGGCTCGCCACCTATCACGATTCGATGCATCTCCTGTCCACACAGCCCGCTGAGCACAGTCATTCCTGATTGAATCCATCCATCTTGAGTGTGGTCTTCCGCGCATCCTTTTTCCCTCCACTTCCAGATGATTTGCTATTACTGCGATGGTCTTCTTTGCAGCACGATGTACATGGCCATACCATCGCAGTCGCTTTTCTCGCAGTTTATGTTGGATCGGCGCAACACCCATCTTCTTTCTGATGTCATTTCTTGTTCGATCGAGCCGTGTTTTTCCCATTGACCAACGGAGCATCTTCGTCTCCATAGTGTGTAAACGTTGGTCAATTCTGGTGGTGGTAGGTCTACATGATGAACCGTAGAGGCCAACTGGACGTACGACTGTTTTGTACACCTTCGACTTTTATCGTACTGGCATACGGCGGTCCCAAAGCATTCCACTAACTGATCGCCATTTATTCCATGCAGACGATATTCTTGCATTGATGTCATAATCGGTGTTGCCGCTCTCTGGAGTACCGAGCCGAGGTATGTGAACTGATCTACACTGGCCAACTTCTCGCCACTGACTTGTATCGCTAGTGTGGACATGGTTGATATACATTCGGTCTTTTTGGTGTTTATTTTCAGACCGTATTGTTCTAATCGGTCTTTCCAAAGCTGAACTTGTCTTTCCAGCTCTTTTCCATCATCAGTAGCTAGCATGACATTGTCGGCGTAGAGAATTGACCATGGGATATCACTCTGCAGATTTTTTGTTATTGTGTTCATCACAGTGATGAACAGTACAGGCGAAAGTGCCGAACCCTGATGAACACCGACTTTGATTGAAAAGCTTCTCGAGATTCCAGTCGCACAGCGCACTTGACTGTCGGGTTTTCGGTATAGTAGTTTCACCGATCGGACTAACTGTTCAGGCACTCCATGCTCGCACAAAGCATACCAAATCAGCTTGTGTGGCGCTCGATCGAAAGCCTTTTCGATATCCAAAAAGGCCATGTGAAGTGGATGTTGTTCCTTGTGATGCTTTTCTAATAGTTGGTGCACAGCAAAGATGGCTTCTGTTGTTCCACAGTTTTTCGTAAAGCCACATTGATTGCGGCTAATTCGTATTATTGTTCGAAGACGGGCTTCAAGAACACGTTCGAATATCTTCATCGTGTTCGACAATAGCCGAACTGGGCGATAGTTCGCGCAATCTGCTGGGTCGCTTTTGCCCTTGAAGATCGGAACTGTGGTGCTATATACTAGTCCATTGGGTTGGTGTTTGTTCTTCAGAAATAATTCTGTTGAAAAATGTTGTTAACCAATCGACACCATACTGCTCGGTCTTCTTTAATTTCCAGAAGTCTGATGGCAGGTCATCTGGGCCAGGTGCTTTCGAATTTTTCATTTTAGTGATGGCCAGAATTATTTCATTTTTACTGATATCCTCAACAAGACCACTCACAGCTTCCCCTTCTGGAATCGGCTGGTGAGGATATTCAACATTTGCCAACTCATTGAAGTATTCTCGCCATCTTTCCATGATGGCCGTTTTGTCCACTAATTTTTTGCCGGCTGCACATTTGATAGTCACATATTGTTCAACGTCCATAGCCGCCTTTTCATGTGCTTTGGCAAGTCGGTATACAGAATTTTCACCAGTTTTCCCATCCAATTCACGGTATATCCGATCATAGTGCTCACATTTGGTTGCCGAGACAATTTTTCTTGCATTTCTACGGGTCTCTGTGTAGGCTTGGCGGCTGATGGCGGTGGCTCGTTCTCTCCATTGATGGAAAGCGAGTTTTTTCTGTTCGACAGCCTGTTGGACCTCATCATTCCAAAACCAAGTCGGCTTTTCGATGTGTCGGCGGTGGGGTTTTTTTCCAAGTTCTTTTCCAGCTTCCAACTTAACACACTTGCAAAGCTCTGACTATGATTCATCAATGGTGCCTTTAGTAGCTTTTGGCAGAATCAATTTTTGCAGAGCGTTTGTTCTATTGTCCCTTAGTTTCCACCATTTGATCTTCTCTGGAGCATTTTGGTGTATCTGGTGGGTTTGCATAGGATGTTGACGTCAGCGATCAGCAATTTTTTTTGAGGAACTACACATTCATACGGTATCACCTTTACGTTCTTAAAATTTTGCAAGTGCACCCGCCGTGAAAGGATGTAATCAATTTGGGTAGCACTCAGTAAGTTATTAGTTGGCTGTCACGTTTTTTGAAGAACGTGTTCGTCACAACTAGGTTTGATGCTTGGGCACATTCAAGGATTTTTTCACCTTCATCATTCCTCACTCCATAGCCGTGTCCACCGTGGAAGTTATATCCATCAGCTGAAGCTCCCGCATGGCCATTGAAGTCACCACAGAGCATAAGAAATTCATCTTTTGGACATGTAGTTAGGCAGTTGTCTAGATCGTCCCAAAATCTTTGCTTGATGGTATCACTACAACCTGTTTGTGGTGTATAGACAGACAGTGATCACACTGTGCCTAAATCCAAATCTACAGCGACTGATATCAGTCGGTCTGTATGGCGGTGTACTTCTGCATACAACTACGAAGCTCATTGCTGATCACCACAGCTACACCGTTTTCCCTGGAGTTTAATCCGTAGAATATTAGTTTGTAGCCCTCACCAATATCACATGACATTTCCTCCTTTCCACTCTGTTTCTTGAAGACATGCAATGTCGATCCGACGTCGTTTCAACATATCTGCCAACTCTCGACTGCGACCATTTAACGTTCCGACGTTAAGAGATGCTATACGCATCGGTTGTTGAATTGGTCTCATTGGTTTTCTTACGTGTTGTTTCGACTGCTGTTGTTGGGTTTGTTGTTGGTGTTGGTGGGCTAATGTCTTTGGCCGGCTTCGCCCTTTAGGCGGTAACACTTGTCCATTTGTAACGTTGGTCGGGTAAAGCCAACGTCCGTCGCCTCTGGGGAACGCCTTAGCATGTTTCGTGGTTTGTAATGGGCCTAAATCCATATTTGACACGACTGTGTTGCTGACCGTCCTGTCTCGCGGGTCTGTCGTCAGCCACTGTTGTCCGCAGTGGACGTAGCTCTTGTCTCAAAAGACTAACTGCAGAGCTGCAGTTTCCACATTAACCCTGTGGTCGGGTCTACATTACCAGACAGCAGGGCGTGTCCATACACCGATGGGCCATGCATGTCGTGGTTAACGGGCTGTAGATGCTCCGGAGGTTTCTGCCGGAGTCCTAAGCCTTAGCTTTTGGGAGTCCATTCCCTAGCCCACAAAGCAGCGGGGTACCAGTTATTTAAAGGCACCAGTAACTCGCCTTGTACATAAATCATGCATGTCGGCGGTGGTCATGCCAGGGGGTAGAGGCCCCCACCTGGGGGGGGGTCGCGGCCATCCCAGAGGGGGTAACCCCCCTGGCCGGCCAAATTTTCCTAGGGGGGTTAGTCGTGAGGACCTTTTTTTTGGTCCTCGCAGCCACATTTTTCGCGTATGAGTGCGGTTTTTGCAGAAAAACTCTGGTGCGACTCCTAAAACGATAGAGTGTTCCAGTGCTATTTTAGTGCTGAGTTCGTGGTTAGTCAACCGTGGACCATAGCAGACATTCAATGTCTAAATATCTAGTTAGTGTTAGTATATAAATAAGCATAATTCGATTAACTTTTACTTCAGGGAATGACGTCGTCAACAAAAAAGCTTTCCACAAATTTACGGCTGTACATGCACCTTTAGCAACAAGCAGGTGAAATTTGCACAAGGTTTTGCACTAAGGTGATACGTCGAAACTCGTCGAGGAGCCGCCAAGCCCCTCTTCGGGGGGGGTCCGGACCTCAGGGGGGTTACCCCCTACCCCCCCCCTGCTGGCATGTATGACATAAATGTATGAAATTATTTAGTACAAAACTGAAACCATCAAAAGGTAGCTTCAAAATATGCTCCGTAAGGGTCATTAGGTACCAACCAAAATTTATTAGATTTTTGTACTTTAATTTTAGGAAAATTGACATATAAAACTGTATCTTCGAACATAATGTACAAATTTTAAAGTCGTAAAATCCGAAATATATTTATCGATATAGGTATGCAGTAAGTCTAACATTTAGTGCACGACTTTACCGACAAATAACTGTGCATAATGCGGCGCGTGGTGTAAATGAGTTTATCGTTTGTGGTAGGTTTCCACGTGCGTTGTTATTAGCTCGTTTTGCTTAGTTCCTTACCAGCCGGACTAGGGAACTTACTCACAATTCCTGTTAACTTCAGCTGGCGGTTAGTGCATATCGCTTGTGGCCACTGGAACCCATAGAGGCGAAAGTGAAATGCATGGCATCGATGTCAATGCGCTCTCGAATACCGTTCTGCATGTACTAAGAATAAATCTGACACTTACACTAAGCTAAGGTCCTAAAATGACCCTTTTGCTAAGCCTAAGCATAAGTCGGCGAGCTACCGTCCCGAACTACGAACACTGCGCGGTTCTTTTTTCTAATAATTTAATTTACTATGCTTAATGATATATAGGGCTGCTGCCTTGCTGCCAAAAAGCCTGAATTAGATACTTTGACCGCCTTACGACTGTTACGTATATATATATTAGTATATACATTGAGCATTTTGGCTTATTTTGAAGTAAGTAGGGGCCTCGAAAAAAAGATACGTTTTATCGATGCTAGATTGAAAATATTATACCAGCTATAAAATTGGTACATTATTCCTTACTTAAATAAGCTTCGTTTTATCCTCAACTGGCTGTGCGATATACTTGTGGGTTAATTGGTTTTTACCATTTTCAGGAGACTAGTTTTCCGTCGACCGCAAATGTCACTGATAGATTGCTTGAACTTGAATCACATTATGACTGTCGATTTTATGCAACGATTTTCGAGCGCATGATGTTCAATGTTCAAATAATCGCTCAACATTTTAAAGAAATTGAAGAATATGATGAGGTAAGATGGCGTAGAACGCAAGAAATTAGGGTTGTTAAGCATGGCCATTAGTGATATTTTTTATTGAAATCTTAAATTTTACAGAAATTCGAAGATTACAGAAAATATCGAACCCAAGCTGGTTTTATAATTTCAAAGACCACCATTGCCTTTACTACAACATAATCTCTACGACATGCTTTAGAATTAAAAATTTCATTTTTCGAGTTATATAAATTGGTATTAAAATTGATTTTAACCGATTTCTTATGATTATATATTGTAAAACTCTATTTTGTTTTCGCTGAGTTGTCTTATTGAGAATCGATTGAGTTTTCTCGATGCATCATAATCATTTTGATTCAGTCATGTCAAGAGTTAATAATGAACCCTTGAAGAAGAATGTGACATTCATTGCTATGCTAGCTTATATGTGTTGTGTTTTCGATTGTTGTATTATTTGTTCCACTTTTAGAGTGAGTGCAACTCTCTCTTTTAAGGGTCCATCATGGACATTTGGTCATATTTTAATGAAAGCTTGATTTGGTTATAATCAGTTATAATTGCATTGATTTAATTTAAATGATTTCCTGAGTAACTATTAAGTAATATTGATTTAACCTTTCATAATGTCCTCAGGACGGGATGAAATAAAAAGGCCGATTGGTCTTTGATCCACAAAAACAAATTCAATTCTGGTGTGAAATTATTTCGTTGCTTTGCTTGACTAAGCCGTACTCGAAATTAGCAGCTTTGCGTTTACTGCACTGCCCATATTTCGAGTTCGCTATCATGGCATTAACACCTAATTCGAACGTAGCTGCGCGCCTCTCAGGCTACCAGTGTGCGATTGGTTGACTTGAAGCTTCTCTGGGATCGTCAACCTTAGTGTCACTGTTAATTATCGGTTAGCCAGTACAGTAGCATGCGTAGTACTTAGTTACATCGAAGAGGTAATAAACTCGTTTAATGCGTAATCACTCATGGTTGCAGCTTGTATCGAATTGGACAGTTTATGACCATGACACTGACGTTAAAGCAAGATTTAGCCTATAATTGAGGAGCGCAAATTTTTTCATCTTAATTTAAAACCAACTCTGAAATCGGTATGAAGTCAACAGCATCGGACTGGCGTGGAAGCGATAGGCACACACTGAAATTTTTGAGCCAAATGGAATCAAGTATCCCAAAGCCATAAATGACAAAAGTAAAATATATATAGACGAATTTTGGCCTAAAATAATGCTATTGTCTGACTAGTTCGCAATTTCGACGATATTAGGAAAATATTGGTGATATAGTATATGCCGAAGGTATGCAGATTGGCGTAAAGTAAACCTAAACACCGCCAGCAATTTTACCAGGAACAGCACACGATTTGGCCCTATAAATTGGTTGTTTTTGGCTTGTAAGACACGCGGTTGTTGCTTTCCACTACTATTTATGCAGTGCACAACCTTATGCAACAATGGATCAATTTGGTGCAAACTCTGGAATTAAAATTTCCAAACGCGATATTTTGTAGTAAACCAGTTTGCTTGCGTTACTCACATGTCTGGTGTATCTTGCATATTACATATCTAGGGTATGATGCAAAAAATTTATCTATTCCGTGAGCGTTTTTTATTATTTCCCAAACAAAAGTTGCTGGTAAACAAAAGTCATGCTATTTTTAATTCCTGCTAGCACTTTCTGGTACTGTGGCGGATCCAGGATTTCATGGATGGGATGGGAATCTCGGCGCGCCGCGCTACTCCACTCTGAGGTTTCGCACTGCCCTCTCCCCGAGGGTTTCGCACTTCCTATCCCCGTGGCGCCGTAATCCCCCCGAGGCACCACACACCTTTCCCTCGAGGTAATGCACTCCGACAGTCGAGGCACCGCAATCTCCGCCCTCTGAGGCGCCGCACACCCTCCCGCCGAGACGCCGCACATCCTCTGCCCCAGGCGCCGTGCCCAGCGCTAAACGCCATACTCACCGTCCAGAGGCGTGCCTAGGTCACGCGAAAAATATTTGAGCTACACCTGGGCTACCCTTCGGCAAGACCATCTAGCCGCATTAGCCTAAGGACCTTTGCCACCTATGCATGTTCCGATGGGCGCGGTCCGACGCAAATTCCTGCCCCTGGAACCGTCCTTGTTCAGATTACTAAACCCGACGGTAAGAACTCCTTCCAGCAAATGTTAATTTGTGAGATTTTTACATGTTTGAAACCATCTTTATATATTGCTTATTTTTGAACGGTGCTGACAACATTGGTTCAACCAAAATGAGTCCAGACGATAAGGAACCTTGCCAGTGATTTTTAGTATTATTTTTCGACGAACATATTCGACACAAAAGAACTGCAATTGATTAAAATGTCAGGTTTCCAGTGCCTTTTCAAGCTCATAGGTGGCATGGCAATCTCTTCAACCATTTCATTTTTGGTTGAAGTCAAAAGTGTGTTTATGCTCAAATTTGAGGCTTATTAACCATGTACATTGGCATTTTATTGAACATTGATGTATAATTGTATTAGCACTGTTTGGTAGGCGTTGTATTGCACGAGTGCGTCATGTTGTCTTTGACTGCACATGCGATAACATTGGTTCGCTTCCCTATGTTTCGTAAGGAACTTAGCAATAGCACTTCAATGGCTCAGTAGTTTGCTTATCTTGCCCACAATTGTACAATGCGGGCTCGATTTCCAGTGCCTGCTTGAGTTTTTCAATTGTTGCAACAGAAATAGCCGTAACGATTTTAATTTAGTGACATTATTTATGACGGATAATTTTATGTTTTCACCATTTCTATTCTAGATCTCAGCGGATTGGACTTATGTTGCGATGGTAATTGACCGTCTATTTCTTTGGATTTTCTCAATCTGCAACGTTGTTGGAACAGTTTTGATTATTCTTCAAGCACCATCATTCTATGACAACGGAGTTCCGCTGAAAATTCCAAGTCCTACGAGTCCACTAGGTGGTGATACACTGAGTCCCAAATATAATACCTAGATAGCTGCAATACTTTACAACATTGACAGCAAGCTTTTCTCTACACTCCAGTTGATTCTTCACATAAATCTAGTGTTTTAATAGAAGGTTCAGTTAATGTTGATGAAATCGGTTGTATATATTGTTCTATATAATGTAAAATCTAAAGTCGTAAATAAATTTATGCGTATAAAGTTATCATTTTTTGTATCTTTTGGACTTGTCCGAAACAATGATAACTTTGTTTTCATTTTTGCAAAAATGCCGCCCATTACGCAAACAACTGCCGCGAAAAGCAGCAACAATTGTTAATTTTCTATCTGTCAAATCATACATATTCCGTTTTTCACCACTTCTGTCACTATTAATAGTGCATCAAATTATTTTCGGCATGATTCATTGATATGGTTTCATAAGTATTAATACTGCAGGCGTGATTGCAACTTTCGTATGTCGATGTATAATGGTAAAGAATCAAGACTGATTGTGGAACCAATATACTGCTTTTGCTGTAGCTTTAGATTGTAGTGTTATCGCACTATTCCTAATGAGAAACCGATGTATCGTTGTGGCAGTGGTCTTCCAGGACCGTTTCTGTTGTACACCAGTTGCAACTGGGCCAACCGATTTTCGTACGGTGCTAAAGATTACACAAAAACACCAGCTCAACTTTTTCGGCAGTTTTATTACCGACACAGGATTCCAGTCACTTACGTGTGATGCAAGCCGCAGCGTAACAACAAATAAACACATGGGATTTTTAACAACAAAGTTTCATTGTCAGAAATAATTCTATTTGAGCTGCGTACACCCAGTGGCTAATTCTGAAATTTGCGACAGGTTTGCTACAATTTTTTAGGCATGGGGATTTTTGCTGAAATTTTTTGGCCTTATATTTCTGTTCCCTTTTATGACTATTTTGCATATTTCATACTTGTGATGTCTGTCGGTATCCTGACGAATTCTGCTGCCTTCCCCCAATCTCAGTGCTGAAACCACCATTGCTTACACCGAGCTGGAATATTCTTGTATCAAGTCCGTTCGCAGAGTTAAAACAGATGTCTTTGCACGAATCACGATTTAGCCCTGAACGCAGACTCAAAATTTATGATACTGCAACACGAGGTTTGCTACAATTTTTTAGGCATGGGGATTTTTGCTGAAATTTTTTGGCCTTATATTTCTGTTCCCTTTTATGACTATTTTGCATATTTCATACTTGTGATGTCTGTCGGTATCCTGACGAATTCTGCTGCCTTCCCCCAATCTCAGTGCTGAAACCACCATTGCTTACACCGAGCTGGAATATTCTTGTATCAAGTCCGTTCGCAGAGTTAAAACAGATGTCTTTGCACGAATCACGATTTAGCCCTGAACGCAGACTCAAATTTTATGATACTGCAACACGTCGATGCAATTACAGGGCACTATTTTATGGTTATCATCGCAATTTACTGACCACGTAAACGCGAAAACTTGATTGGAAGCGAATTTTACATCACATACATTAACATATGCATTTGACGCCCGGGAAATGATTTTTGCGGTTAAACGACATCTTCCGATAAGGCTGACTTTTGTTGCGTCAAAATCGACATTATTTTCATCGTATAATCAAGTATTTTTAGGCGCAATTCAAAAAGGTCAACAAATTTGGAAATATGTTTACGCAACAAATTACGTGTGATAAAACGTGAGAAATCACCGCGGCTACTACCATTTACAAAAGCATATTAATATGTCAACCTCAAAAAAATTTATAAAGTTTACAAGATACTAAATTTACTAAATAAAACAAAAGTTATGAGTATATAGTTTCACTTTTAGATTAATTTTAAACTCGGGATTGGTAAGCATTATACCACAAACTGGCCACGACCACAGACCGTAACTTTATTTTCACATTTTATCAGCCTGCAATGACACATTAGATTCAATCAATAGTTTTACTTTGATCTTAACGGATATTAAAGATGAGAAGTTATGCTCTGGGCTCCGCTGTACGCGGCTCTGCTAGTACCGACCCGAGCCGACCTCGCCATGAAGTCTGTGGAGGACCGAGTCAGAACCTAGTATCTGTCTGTATTAGCGGAGCCGAGCTGAGCCCAGTGCATCTTGAAACGCTGCAAACGGCTCACAAGAACTCTTTTTCAAAAACAAAACATACTTATAAGTATTGCCAACAGCAGTAACTGCTGGGATTACATCCAGTCCGATCTTAAAAGCTCTGAAAGCACCTATATGTAGTTGCTTTCACGGTTTCTATATTACATTATGCTCACTCTGTTTTTACTAAATCGCAAACTACTATTATTAGGAGCCTGGACGCCGAGCCTGGCTTTTCATCGGAAGAGCCTGGCTTTTCATCGGAAGAGCCTGGCCTAGCCGGATATGGTTCATGAAGAGCCACGCCAGCGACTAAGATCTGTACGCGAGACCCGAGCAGAACCAGAACATGAAAATACGGCTTTTCTCACCTCTACTGGATATTTTTAGAATTTACCAGGGTTGGTTATCAATCAAAATATCTGAGCTTCGTTTGATATGAAGCAAAATGTTGTGATCATGATAAGTCCGTAATAGTGGGTCATAAAAGTATAACTAGTAGCAATATCGTTACTGTTCAATATTATGCGTGAACGCGATAACGTAACTGTCGGCGAGTAAGCACGTTTACAAGTACGCAGATTTCGAGTAAGTAATTGTTGTCTTTTATCATTGCAGCTATGACTTGAACTGCGAGAACGATTTTAGTTCCTAAATTGATATCCAAAAATCTGGCTAAACTCGCATTACAGGCGACTTTGCAAATACCTCATGTAACTGTCACTCAAATTTGACCTCAATTTTAAGTTTTTTTATTCCACTAATCTTCCACTATGTAGAAACATCTTTAAAACGTTGCGCTGTTACTAAGCAACACACACTACCGTTCAGCGTTTGAACGCCTCTACGAAGCACAACTCTTAAATATGGCTGCATTTTCGGATTTTTGATTGTTATGCTAGGCGAATATTATTTTGTGGTTAGCACAGATATAATTTAGTACAAGTTGCTCACAAATTAAACTATTAACAGTTATTAGCAATTCGTCAATAACTGTCAATATATACAGAAATCAAATTATACGGCAAGAATACTGAGACCTTAGTTGTATATGCTGGCTGATGTTGGATCATTGCAGGCATGAATTTTACTTATGTAAGTAATCGCTCTCGCAAAACCGAAATAATAATTTTCTATGGATTTGAACATAACTTGCCTGGTTCGCAAACATAATAGGTCTGGTGCATGGCCAATGTAACCTTGAAAAGCCTAAATGAAGTTCGGGTTACGCCGTTCTCAGTATTCCCAACCTATGTTTTAGCCCAAGCTTCGGGCTTCATGTATGTCTTAGACTATAGTCTAAACCTAAGGTGGTTGTGTAGTGATCCACCAAGTGGTGTCTTTTCCCGAATTTATATGGAATTCATTGTGGTAACGTGGCCTAAAGCTACGGTGAAACTTCCATCATTTCTTCGCTCCACAATGATGTTATTTAGAAATATTTACTTTTCTGCAACGAACTTTGCGAAATCTCTAACAGTTTTGAAGCTAAAAATGATTGTTTTACGCAGCCTTCAATCTGTGACATAGTTTTCGACCTTTGTTATGGTCTGCAGTTAGACGTTGTGCCAGAACAGTGACGTATTAAAATTAACGTCTGCAGAGGTTAGTACAATAACAGCTTATACGCTACTAGGTATTATTTAAGTAACATGGCCTAATTCTTAATATTGGACGTTGTCGTACAACGGGCAGCCAAAAACGACCACCGGCCTGCGCTGCGAGACTGCAGAAAATGCCACCATGCCATTCGACGCTGTGAAAATTACACGTAAAACTATCTTAAAAACATAACAACAGATAATGAAAATGTGTTATGAAACGTGTTACATTAATATATATGAACATTATAATAACGCTACAAAAAGTATATGCCCTCCTGAAATACAGGTCTCCCTTTAATATCTACAGTTTCTGCACCGTTTTTATTATATTTTCCTTTCATATTAGACACTGTTCTACGGGCGACACACATGGTATGCAACATGGTTCGAGTCTTTTCATTCAAACTGTTCAGTTTTGATGATACAGCCATAATTTTACAATTCCACTCTAGCTCCAGGAAATTGTTTCATTAATTGCCCATTTTGGTCAGATTTAAAGCAGTTTTTTTGATTTTTTGGGTTCCCAATGTATCCCCTCGGTACCAAAAAATTTTGACAATATTTTTCTCTATAAATGTATAATTTTATATATATTCAACCCGCATTGATGATTGACTCGAATGGTGGAACATCAGCTGAAACATGTGACGGATTAAACCTTAGAGCTTAGGCTTAGACAAAGGCTTAAATTAAGCCTTAGGCTTAGAATTTCGCATAAACGTCAGTAACTCCTTTCCGTGATCCTATTCCCCTTATTTTATCACCATTAGACTCAGCTAGTCAATGTGGTTCGATTCGACACTTGGGAACCAAAAAATCGAAAAAATGTTTTATGTCTATCAAAATTTGGCCAACTCTGAACCAGCTGGACGAGCTGAGTAGAATGGCAACAAAATTATGATGTATCTTCAAAAATGACCAATTTCGACCTGGGGGAGGGCAAAAGAAATGACCTCAAAGTTCGTAAGAAGGAACTTAGTTAAATCCTAGTACCAAATATATTAAATTGATATTTTTCATTTATTTGTTAAAGTTGTAAACTGCTGCGACGCATTTTTAAGAAAGAAAAATATGAATTAGTTTTATTTCCAAACGCCGTCTCAAATTTTGCTTTTCGACGGTAAATCTTGCTGACTATTAGTTTCATAAAAAACGTTTGGCGTACAAGTGATGATATGTTTATAATATTTATTATCTTATCCCTGTCAGTGTACAATATATTGACACAGGAAGGATACTGACAAAACAACGTGACCAAACTGCCAATATTTCATTAAACATGTAGTCTTAGATATGTGTGGCTCTGTAAATTCATTCAAATGTTTCAATGTTTGTTTACCAGCTTTAGTAGCTTTAGGTTTCAAAAAGATTCAGCCAGGAAACAGATTATATGCAATTTACCTCGCAAAGCTGCACTGCATCGCCCAACGGGTAAAAGGACATTTGACAAAACGAAATATGTAGAAAATATGGAAGTAAGGTTTAACGCTGCGCTAGAAACTAGTTATATATAGACTTTACATATATTTATCAACCAGCTATTACTAAATCTCTAGCTGTCTGAAGGTTCTCCTAGCTTCCCTAGAAGGCTCTCGAATAAGCACAGGTTTTAGTGCTAAAATACTCCTCAACGTGCTACTTGGCATATATTCCGCCGGGCATGGCATCACTTCGTCCTGTTTACGCCTTTCCACACATTTGCGTTGTTTAGTTCTGATCTGACTTCCCATGATCCGGCGAAATTGTACAAACATTCGAACAAATCGTTTATGTCACAAAACAAAATTAAGTTTAAACAAAACTTTGTAGCGACGCTAATCTTGTTTTGCGTTTTGCACAAACCCGATTTAGTTTCGATCGTAATTGGTTACCAAACGTTTATTGGAGGCAATCAGTAACGTTTAAGGTGGTGGGTGTACTAATATCAGCACCAGTAACAAATTGACTCCACGAGACTAATTTACAAAAATTGTAGAACTGTTACTTTAGTTTTAGTTAATTTTTTACATTTTTACTACAAATAAGACTTTTCGATATAAATAACCGGCCATGTACAAGTTTTGTTCATTCTTCATGTTTTTGCAAGTTTCCTTTGAATGATGCCTTGCCTTTGACCCATAGTATTTTTCATTGTATTTTTAGACAATATACTTACCTAGTTTAGTATCGACAGTGGTATTTACTATCGAGCTGTCCAGGAGCTGTTGCTCGATTCCTTAATAAGTCTCGCAAAGTGAGCAAATAACAACAGACGTGCACGAAGACATTATTTGTTCAGCTAAAAAACACAACAGTTAACAATGGGCGGTGCTCTAGCTTGTGGACAGTGGAGCCTAAAGCGCTAAAATTGAGATACCGCAAACATTTAATTTCTTGCATTTTTACTACAAATACGACTTTTCGATATAAATAACCGGCCATGTAGAAGTTTTGTTCATTCTTCATGTTTTCGCCAGTTCCTTTGTATGATGCCTTGCCTTTGACACCATAGTATTTTTCATTGTATTTTTAGACGACATACTTACCTAGTTTAGCATCGACAATGGTATTTACTATCGAGCTGTCCAGGAGCTGTTGCTCGATTCCTTAATAAGTCTTGCAAAGCGAGCAATAACAACAGACGTGCACGAAGACATTATTTGTTCAACTAAAAAACACAACAGTTAACAATGGGCGGTGCTCTAGCTTGTAGACAGTGGACGTTAAAGCGCTAAGATTGAGATACTGCAAACACTTGTTTTTCTCCTTCATTGATAATGGTTATAACTCAGCAAATACACGTAGCATCAGTTTTACGGCGGCTCACAATGTTCGCCTTGATGAGATCTCTGCATCATCGTGTTGTAAATTAACATTTCTAAGCCTATTTCTAGTACTATTTCTACTGTTAAATTATTTTGGGCTATTTTACGGTGTGCAAATTTAAAATGTTGTTTGGAACAAATTTATCTGTGGAACGGAACAACCCATTTCACTGAAGTTACATTTAAATCATGTTCTTTGAATATGGGATTATACATTTTACTGAATAAACTTCCGATTGTGAACGACTAGTGCTGGACCATAATTCAAAATTGATAATATTAACTTTCAGATTCCCGATTTTGTGTATCACTTTCTATATATCATTGCGTATATAGCAAAATCTTTACTTAGTAGAATCATATCTGAAATATTTGTCCAGACTCATTAAGAAATTTCTCTTATTGGACCTCGTGCCCGTATCCTTGTTTTATGATAAATTTGGTTCAAAATTATTTCTATGATTTTTAGTTTGTTTCAGGCAACACACGTGTAGCTTGTACAGACCAAATATTAAATTTAAGTTCGTGTTTCCTCACACTTACTAATACTGTGGTGTCATTTCTTATTCTTTAAAGAAAATGAGTCATAAATTAGGGTCAGCTGTCCCTGTGACTAAAAGACATAATCTTCATCAGTTATATCTGCTGTAACTATGTATACAAAAGACATGCATAAGTTGAGTGTTGCTGCTATTTTCTTGGCCCGTATTTGACAACGTTCATTTAATTTTGATATTATGGTGTTTCAATAATTAACGCTTATCACTGAATCTTTAGAGTGTACGTATAGTATCCTACCGGCACCAAAATCTAGAAACATGTATTAATTAATGTTACTAATACAGAAACAATGAATACTTCATGCAACGAGATTCTGATTTTACAGAATATTTAAATACCGGGACATTGACATATAAAAATAAGTCGTTTTACGAGAATACTGGGTGGAAATCCATATAATTAGAATGCATATTCCGCATTCCGCACGCTATTTTGCTCGCGCGACTATATTTAAATTTTGCCAATTGCTGACGCTTTGTAGTTACGGACACTAAGTCTTAGAACAATTTCGACAACGTCGTGCCATGTAAGCTACACCATGCGGTTAATTGCGCTGCTACATCGTGTTACCATTGTTTTGTAAATGATGTTCCAAAAACTATAACAAGTTTGCATTTACAACAATGTACATAGAGTTAAAACACGTCTTGCATTTGTTTATAATGGCAGCCATATTATTGCTAAAATGTGATTGCATATTGTGTCCCTCACACCGTCAGTAAAATACAACTGGTTGATTTAATCTCCATAATCAAATTGACGGTGCCTCATGCACATCTGCTTAATTATATGGTGCAGTTGTTGTTATTTGCGATATACCAGTGATAGAACCGGGTCACCTGCTGTGCCACTGACCTAGTTACAGTAACAACCCGGTCGTGGTAGTAATCCAATGACTCGTTCACGGTAGTAACCTGGTGACCAGATTTTGCAAAACACCCAATGTATAATCTGCGAATTCGTGATGAAAGAAACGGTGTTAGAAAACAGTGAAATATCTGCTTTTCAGACCATTATTACAGACCGGTTATCTATACGTTTTCGGTAGCATTTCAGCCAGAAAATCCGTCTTGAATAAAGCTTATGTAGCATAATGTTCAAGTTCAAATTTATGTTCAAGTGAAACGTAATTCATTTGGCTGTATTTTGGAAGCAGTTTTGTCATAAATATGTACAACTATACAGCCCCAAAACTATGCTAAACAGCTTCTTGTTGTGAATTTAGAGCAACCATCGTCGCAAAGCTTGGTTTATGTGCATTTGAATTTCCAATTGATCTCAGTAAAAGTGGCTGAGCAGATAAAGAACAAGGCAAAATACCAGTTCTGTTAAGCAAACTGCAGGAACACTGTTTTCGGTTTCTGAACCACACTGGGTCAGTACTGGGTCATACATTTTAATCTGGTGCAAAGGCTTTATAAGTAACCCAAAATAACCTTATCATCCGGTTGAATTTCTGTTGTATACCATAGATGGAACCGGGTCATAATATTGTGACCCGGCGACAACGGTGACCCGGCCGTAGTAGTGGCCTGTTGTCCCGGCCACGGTAACCGACCTAGTAATAAGGCGATTTACAAAGAAGTCGATTTATAATAATACTGCGAACTCGTAAAAGTAACAGTGTTGGAAAAACACTCTAATATATACATGGCGTTCTGCTATTACAGACTGATTACAATTTCGTTATCGGCACGGTATAGGCCAGAGACTACAGCTCTGAAAACAAGTGTTAGTTTTCCAAGTTATGTAAACCACTTGGCTGTGTCTTAGAAGTAGTTTTTAATCATGTGAAACCGCTTGGGCGTGAATTGCAAGCAACGTGGAACCACTGGCATAAAAACGATGTAAAAACGAACACATATGGCGTCTAATGGTAATAGTTTAAATCCTGGTTTTGGACTGCAGGGTATGAAAGTGCCTCATAAATCAGCCCAACGCCCTTTTACAAACTTTCCACAGGTCTGGACAGATTCTTTTTGCTACTTTATAGCAAACGTCGTCGGACAGCTTCTCTAAGTTTCTACTGTATCCCTACTGAAGAGCAGGGCAGACAAAGAATGTGACAAAAGACTTTGTTCAGTTAGGTTGAGTATAACAGTTCAGATGAGAGTGCTTTCGTATTCTGAATCAGGCCGGGTCAGTGCCGCGTCACACACTGGGCACCTGTGACCCGGTCACCCAGTCTGTTGTATACCACTGGATGGTGTAGGGTAGACTATTTTCTCAGATAGGCTTCCACATGTTGGATCCTGCATAACGCAAACGGGTTGCATGAATACGAGTGCTTATACATGTACCCGTGTTGTCGACTATTCACTAGACCGTGCCAGGTTACGACCATGCAAAATCGGTGAAAGATTTAGCTCTAAAGGAGCATGATCAAATTAGTAAATTTTCAAATGCATTAGTGAGTTTTCAATATTGACGGGATATGTAACCATATGAATATTATATTTATGCTCTTTGATAGTGCTATATGAATTTCGCGCAATTTGAAAAATGTTATAAAATTTGAAATGATGCGAAATATTTAAGTCTAATTTTTCGGAAGATCTTACTTATCAAACAAGATGCGTCCATGCCAATCGTACAGTCCAGCGACAGAAGCAGAAATAACTGCGCTTAATGGAGGATTCCAGAAGGTGTATCCAATTTGGTTTCAAAATAGCACGTACTACTGCTTTTACGAAGAAGGCATCCCAAAAATTAACTTTGAATCTGTCTGAATATACTATATACCAGTTAGACCTTATAAATTTCATTAATAGGTTTCGACGGCATCAATTACGCGAAATACAAAGTAAGATGTTATTTGCTCTCAAACGAATTTGTTGCATGTCGCTTTCGTTTCGCATGCCAAACTTCAGCGATCAGACTTGTGAAAAGCTTTCGGGACAGTAAGATTGTGACAAGGACTTTCTTTTTATTAGAATTAATGGTATTATATATACATATATATTCTTATATCACATTTAGTGTTGGTAACTTTAGCCCATTCGAAGAGGCATGTTGTCAACATCCTTTAATCAAAACGCGCCCTGCTGTTCTAGTGTTTTAATTAAAGATTTAGCCAGTTAACATTTGCTTTTTCAACATATTCCCGTTACCCAATTTTTAGTTTCAACATTTTCCAGTTTCCCAATTTTCCCGTTTCCCGGGATTCCCTTTTCGCAAATTTATTCAGTTTCCAACATTTTCCCGTTTTCAAAGTTTGCTCTTTCCCACGTTTTAAAAGTTTCCCGTTTCCCACATTTCCAGTTATCCAATTTTCCCGTTTGACCAGTTTCCTGTTTTACAACTTTATTGTTTCCCAGGTCTTCCAGTTTCCCAATTTTCCCGTTTCCCGAGTTTCCCGTTTTCCACGTTTTCCAGTTTCCCGTTTTTTAAATTTCCAACATTTCCAGCTTCTCAATTTTCCCGTTTCCAGAGTTTTGCATTTACGAACTTTATATTTTCTCAAATTTTCCAGTTTCCCAATTTTCTAGTTTCCCATGCTTTTCCAGTTTCTCAATATTTCCGGTTTCCTAAGTTTCTCATTATCCATATATATTTTGCGGTTTTCCGTTCCCCAAGTTTCCGGTTTCCAACATTTTCCAGTTTCCCGGGTTTACTGTTTCCTAAACTTATGCAGTTTCCAAACAATTTCCGGTTTACCAAGTTTTCAATTTGCCGAATTTCCCATTTCTCAACCTTTTCCAGTTTCCCAATATTTTCCCGTTTCCAACATTTTCAGTTTCTCGACATTTTTCATGTCAATTTATGACATCATTCTATCATGTGATATTTGTAAGATATATATATATTTAGTGTGGAGTCATGAACGGTGCGCTAGAATTAAAAGAATTTCGAAAAGCTACCAAAAACAGAAGTGTCTCCAGTCGGCTGGTTCCGGGGATATTTCATACCAAAACATTAGGGTATATACTCACTTGCATAAACCAGGCAACTGAAATGTTGGACTGCCTAGATAAGCACCAAATTTTGGTTCTATTATACAAGAGCACTAGAAGCAAAATTCAAAGCCAACAACGTATAGACAACGATGCATTTTTAGCACCTTAAAACATAAAATTTTTTTAGAAAATTTTCAACAAAACAGGCGAACAATCAGTTTTTTGCAAGATAAAATTAAAAAAGTTGATAAAAATATTTGGAAAATGTGTATATCAACCTTTAAAAATAGGATAATCTAAAATTTGGATGCCTAGTGGCATGCTGATACTTCCGAATATTTAAGATTTTTATAATTTTTAGCAGTAAAAATGATAAAAATATAAAATTAATAAACGCTGTGAAAAATGAATGTATGATACTGGACTGCTTCACAATTATATATAACTCTCACTGTGACATGTAGATAGGTGGTGTAGGGCTTTGTAGCTGATATGGAGTGATAGCCTTTAACAGAAAGGATGTACATACATAAATTTTATCAAACATTTCTTTGAACGAACAATATCCTTTTCTGACCATATATGATCTCAGCTAAGAGAACTTTGCAGTAGCATTGCCCCAATTTAGTTGTCACAAAAACAATTCCAATTCTCTTGAGGGTATGAGTGAAAAAACTTAAAAAGCAAATGTTAACTGGCTAAATCTTTAATTAAAACACTAGAACAGCAGGGCGCGTTTTGATTAAAGGATGTTGACAACATGCTACTTCAAGCAATACGTTGGTCCTTTGACCTTGGTTCAGTTACGTATTGCTCAGTGGTTTTCATAGAAAATTTTGCAAAAAAGAATTTCGGGCGACATAACTCCGTTTTCCGCTAGTGCAGAGCAAATTTTTTCCTCTGTAGTGAAATTCGTTGTTGATGCAAGAGCCAAAACCATAATGCATTCAATGGCTTAACATTTGAATGGCTTAACATTCCATGGCTTAAGATGTTAACATTTGAAATTTATATATCATAAGGTTCTAAAAACATAATGTTGCGCAAAAAATTACCCCATGTGATATAGATCTGGCGGTATTGAATCAATGCTATGGTAAATGTGTAATTGCGTTCATCACTCCAGCCACTCCGAGCACCTGTTGACCAACAGTAACTCCAAGATCGTTCACCCACAACAAGCAAGAAACTCATTTAACTGTATCTTTTTAACAGTATAGAGATTCATTGACCAATGCCAGGTTCCTATATAAATTTGCAGTCCGGTTCCGGCAAATTTTGGTTTTTCATATACTCACGATTCGGAGGTAATTTTTCGACTTTATTTGTTCAGAAAAATCAACTCCTAATTAACAAAGTGGCTAATTTACAAAACTATGAATAAATATGTTCCACTGCACAAAGGCTGCTTTGGCGTTTAGCACAGCAATGATAAATCAGTTTTCATGTGCTCATATTTAAATAACCAGCACCTTGTTTATTTACCTGCTCCATCAATGCTTTTCGTTTCTTCTTGTTCCGGTACACCACCTATAATAGCAATTACTTGAATTAACGTGTTAGCCCATAATTAAGTATAATCCACGCTCTCCAATGAAATAGCTTCCCTGCCATGTTTTCGTATGTTAATATTTAAAATAAGACCGACGAAACACGTTGATATATCGGTCTTAGGGGGTACCGAACATTTAAACTTATAATATCGCGTGTCGGAGGCACTATGAAGAATTCTGCCATCAAGAGCGTGCAATTGACACTAAACCTTTTGAAACCTAATGAAAAGGCATGAAGTATGAACACTAGACACTAGATAACCAAATAAATGTTTGCAGCCTTCAGAAATATATAGACTATTCGTGATTCCTGCATGCAATAAATAATCAGACAAATGTAAACGCACTACATTTTGAAAATCGCGTTCGTCTACCGTAAAACCCTTGAAACCCCATAAAACATATTATAGTGAAGCTGAATTCTACATAGTAAAACCGCAGTATTCAGAGTACTTGATAACCTAATAGACAGTTATTGTAATGAAAAACAAGGAATACGGCGAAATTTGAAAAATCGCTATTTCTGGAAAAGGGACATCAAAGGTTTCACCTTTACCACCACAACAGCAATTAGGAGTATCTTCATTGTGTACGTTCATTGTCGGCCAAAAGTACTTTCTGTTAGCGAACAAAATTTTGCCTGATTTGAATTAACATAGGTTTTTTCGCAAACACTAAATCATAAATAATGGGACCGTTTTGTATGTGACGTAACAGTTGCACTAAATTTGTTCGTGACAGAGGGAAGCGAATATTAATTCAAAGCTATGAAATGTTGTTGAAAATTACAAATCGCTAAGTCCTGGCTAGCACTTAACAGAATCGAATTTCTCTTATTTATTTCGCAACAATGGATGCTGATTCCACCTCAAGTATAGTATAAGATGGTTAGGAAGATCATCTTAAGCTTTGTTGCTCGTAATAATTGCATATCTAGTAACTCAGGCCAGGCTAGAATTTGTCTGCTTTATGATTAATACGTGACAATATTCATTGTGATGCAATTCACGCAGGTACATAGTATCGATCAACATGTAAAGCAATGTCCAAATTTTTTGCCTCCACCTCTTTGAGGTCTCAGAGAGACAGTAAGATGTGACTGTACGTTAGGGCAACGTAACGGTCGTGTTCCATAGTGAATGTTTCATTTACAATATATCATAATATTTAACATTATGTTTCGGTTTCGCTTAATATGCACAGTTTCTGATGTTGACTTCGTTTCCGGCTAATTTCGGTTCTGAATATTCGCTGTGAAGTGCATATTAGATATATATTTTATACACAATATCTATGATAGTTTTAAATGGAAAATTTATGTCAGCAACAAGAAATCGCAAAGAAAGCTGGAAAAAGGGAAATAAGCGTCGAATACTAGAATTCAATTTTTGGTTGAATGTATATTTATGCCCAAGAAATATTATAAAGACGAACCGTTTGTGCAAAATATAGAACATCTTTGATGTAAATTTCAGCGCCCAAACTAAATTTCGGCATACTTTTAATTTAGTTATACGCTGAGGATTACATGGGTTTACATTTTTGAAATTTGTTTCATCCTAGTTTTTTGAGAACTTTGAGAAAATTCGTTTGTTTAGTGTTTTCTTTTGTTGTCCATACATTGGTCATTTACGGTGTATCATAATAAAACAAGAAATTCTGATTGAATTTTGCTATGGCTTAAGACGTGGAGACCTTAAAACACGGGTTTCTAGCTTGCATTAAGAGTGAACTGATACCGAATTATTAAAACATACCATTCTATGTTTTGCTAATTTATTAGGCTTCCTGTACAATTCCATGACTTCGTGTTGTTTTTCAGTCGTGTAGGTTGTATATTTTCTGAGATCTCTAAAAAGACAACGTACGTAGTTTTAAAGATTATGTTAACCTATGAACTAAGAGGTGTAAATAATGTGCTAAATATCTGAGCTCGCTGCTACGCGCAAAATTGGAAGCTTGTCTAGCATAACTAAGCGGGTACCCTTGGGCTTAGGGAATTGTGTCAGGCCCTATACACCTTTATCGGGGCTTTGGAGGTTCACCACTATTAACCTTAATCTATTATTCTGCATTTGGTTTTCGTAATAATAAATTCTTTGCCACTGGTAATTGCAGTCCCTGTAACACAACAAATGATTTGACCCACATTCTTCACAACCGCACAACCATTTACCTTAAACGAAATGGTTCCCTTAAAGATAGCTTGAAATTGGTCAGATTATCTACAATCACTCATTAACACAGTTTGTTGGATAGCGCCCGCTAAAGGAAACGAAGCATCTATTCTTTTAAATATTGGTTAGCAACGGTTCAATTTAATATTTTCGAGACATGCACTACTGCCCAACAAAGATTCCACAAAGTACAAACTAAACACAGTCATAATTTCGACATCGAATGGAAAACTATTCTGGACATTTTTTACTATACAGGACCACTATTTCTGTTTGGTTATGGAGTCACCAAGTCATTTCAACATTGAGTTTACTGCTAAGCATGCAGTATTGTGAACGTTATAGGTACCCATTACCCGCAGGCTTACCAGCTAGCCATATTTGGGCCGTTACCCGTACCAACGCACAACTGTTTTAACAACCTTCGACTTACGATCATGTTTAGACATATATTTATGCTTTACCCAAGTAAGTTTTGTCTAGAATCACATAATTTTATGAAAAATTTTCATATAATTATGCAGTGATTTAGACGTGGTTATCCCAGGCATAGGTATTCAAAACCCGCCGGCGTAGGGAGGAGGTAAATGGTTTTAGCGGCGGAAGCGGGACTTCTACAAATTTCTTAGCCAAATTTGGAGTAATTTTCTGTCCAGCTTCGAAGTAATATCTCATTAGTTTCGGCATTTACTAAATCTGAAGATAATTTTGAATTACAACATTTTCTGCATGCTTATTCTAAATATGCAAAATATATATCAGTATCTGCATTGCACTGTCCCAATGTCTACGTAACAAAATATTTTACGAAGCCAGCTGTTGTGGAGCTTGTTTGTCAACTGAAATGACTCCGTTGTAAACGTGTCAGATTCATTAACTTTGTGAAATCGCGAAAATTCATTTTCCGCAATCAATCTCCAAAGCTTAAATAAACTTATCTTCCGAAATATACCTCTGATTTTCGGTTTTAACTGATAGCTCGACTTCAATTTTGGATATATTAAATGAATCCTTTTGTTTGAGATATCGGTAGCGTCTATTTTTGCGGAATGAAAATCTAATAGCTCTTACTCTTCAAGCATTTTGTAGCGGGATAGTTTATCCAAAATCGTCAGTATTGGAAGTCCTGCCAAACAGGCTTCAACGAGGATCTGATGGCTGGCTAAAATTTCGATACGCAGCTCGTTTTTTCGCATGTCTTTTGGCTTTGTGGATGGTGAACATAGCCGGTACACCGTTAGCCTGCGCGTACTCTCGTCCTTGAACAATTTTATGAACGATACGGGTAACGAAAATGATTCAGGATAGTAACATCTAAGTTCCCGTGGAATCCCTGAAACTTCATCTATTTCCGTCTCGTATCCCTGCAGCATTTTTTTCAGCTGTTCGATACTATTTATCGTTGAATACGTTTTCGCTAACAACCACGGTTCCTGAAATTAAGCAGTACTTTTTTGGATTGTCTAACACATAATACAATACAGCTTAGCACCTTATTCAACAGTTATTGTGATAATTAAAGTTCCTAAAGCAATTTTTAAATTTCGACGTTTTCGATAGCAACCAAGGTTTCTGAAATGAAGCAATACTATTATGGATAGCCTAACACAATACAATACAGCTTAGCACCTTATTCAACAGTTATTTGATAATGAAAGTTCCTAAAGCAATTTTTTAATTTCGACGTTTTCGCTAGCAACCAAGGTTCCTGAAATTAAGCAATACTATTATGGATAGCCTAACACAATACAATACAGCTTAGCACCTTATTCAACAGTTATTTGATAATGAAAGTTCCTAAAGCAATTTTTTAATTTCGACGTTTTCGCTAGCAACCAAGGTTCCTGAAATTAAGCAATACTATTATGGATAGCCTAACACATAATACAATACAGGTTAGCACCTTATTCAACAGTTATTGTGATAATGAAAGTTCCTAAAGCAATTTTTAAATTTCGACGTTTTCGCTAGCAACCAAGGTTCCTGAAATTAAGCAATACTATTATGGATAGCCTAACACATATCAATCCAGCTTAGCACCTTATTCAACAGTTATTGTGATAATGAAAGTTTCTAAAGCAATTTTAAATTTAGATTGTGCAAAACGTCGTGACAGCTGCACTACCATAATCCAGAACCGATAGTATTCGATTATATTGACAATGTGTGCCCGTACTGCAGCAACAGTTGATTTAGTGCAATTGCCCTTATGTTGAATTTTTATTTGACCAATGTTAAAAATTTCACTAACGAAATTGACGAAATTTCGTGTACGAAATTACTTGGGTGCCCCTTCTTGAGTGAACATATTCTGCAAACTCCATCAGACTGAGGTGAACCATTTTCGGTGCACATTTTAATTGTGAAGAATCCATGGATATCGAAAGTCCGTCAGCTTAGGTGGGTTCGGTCAGTGGGGTATACACCCCGAGCACCACCATTTTTGTCCACTGTTATCACAATCTTTTGAAATTTTTACTAAAATTTTGCTTTTCCGGCGGGCAAGGGGGTCCTGCGAAGCCTTCAGGGAAAACATGGCTTGAGGGGGCTATCCCACCTTTACGGGGTAACCCCCATCCCCAAACCCATCAACATTTATGGATAATCCGTTTGGCAACAGCATATTTAACGACCGATCCCTGAGTACGCCCATTGACTTTGTCATTTTAAAAGGCAAAGCCGAAAGCCGATCGAGTTCGACACACTGAAACAAAACGGTATTTCGTTATTTTAAAATTTAATCGGTAGGCATATGTTTCCGTACTTCATGGGTTATCAGTGTCAGGTCTTTTACCGTGACTCCGTAAACAAAACGGGGATAAAGTAAAGGAATCCACTTTTTGGTTTGAAACTGTCTGTTATTGAATGCTTCAAATGTCTGTTATTGTTCAAAATTGTAGTTACTGCCGTCATATTTAATTTAATCCTAATCCATATTTCCATAATGATTCATGTTTCAGGTACTGCTACATTCCTTCGAATGGTATTTGTTGAATGCTTCAAATGTCTGTTATTGTTCAAAATTGTAGTTACTGCCGTCATATTTAATTTAATCCTAATCCATATTTCCATAATGATTCATGTTTCAGGTACTGCTACATTCCTTCGAATGGTATTTGTATTGAATGTCCCAAATGTTTCCAGCCGCGTCTACTTTGAAGCTTGAAGAAATATTAATAATATCAGTTTGTCAATTTTATAACTTGCACTTTATAGTTTATGTAAGTACAGAGTTCCGTGATTAACAGGCGGCGATACATTTAAGTTTTTGATGTTGTGTACTAATATATATTACACTCTGAGGTTGAATTAATAGTTACATATTGAGGATGTCAAAATTACAGTTAAAGTAACGTCTATATTTGTTACCTTTTGATAATCCGTTGACACAGTATCGCCATGAACCACAAATTCATCATTATCGGAATTGAGATCTCTGATCTCCGACGGCGAAATATTTTCATGAGCTTTGCTGGTTGGTGGTTCAGCAACGGTATCCGTAAATGAAACTTCCATGTAGCTCTCATTACAAGTATCGTCTGAAGAAATTTCACCTTCCTCTATTTGGCTATTTGGGTTATTCATCGTAAGCTAAATTTCTGAAATATTAATTCTATATACTCAAAACAGTTCAATGTCGCATTTCGGGATACTACTGTTTACGACTATAAAACTCTTGGAGATTGCATTGTTCGGGAGTGATGGGCGTTGGCAGCCTCCGACTGACTTGGATTGAGCGTTTCGTCAGTCTGTACGCTTACCTATGATATATTCATTGACATTATGCTAACGTGTGAATTATAAGATTTGTCCGTGCACTTTGCTCGCACAGATATCAATATTGTTGAACGCTTAACTTGGCTAAAACATCGGCCACAAAGCGTAATAGTCCGCAAAAATATTGGGTTTCTAGTTATTTGTCGTCACTTGTAACACACTTTCTGATTGTGAAGTTCAAAATTTGCCAGTTTCGCTCATACAGATATCAGTGTGATTGAACGCTTGGTTAAAACATCGGCCACAAAACGCAATAGTCAGCAAAAATATTGGGTTTCTAGTTATTTTCGTCACTTGTAACACACTTTCTGATTATGAATTTCAAAATTAGGTTTCCCTCGTACAGATATCAGTATGGTTGAACCCTTAACTTGGCTAAAACATCGGCCACAAAAGGCAATACGACAAAAAGAATAACTTTTTTTGGTCGTCACTTCTCACACTGTGATTGAAGTGACTATATTCTTCCTGTCAGTGGAGTTCGTCAGCGGTCGGCCGTAAATCACCTTAATTCCCTAGGGGTTTCGGGGGACATCTGGCAATAAGTATAGTAATGCTGGATTGTAAGAAGAGACCTTACCGACGTTTTATGAGTACCGAAAAAAGTTGTATACCGTTCTAGATGTCCTACCGCGTGTTACATACGACCCGCAGTGACTCAGCGAAAAAGGCGACCCATGCGATTTTTTGCCCCACAACTCATCGAACCACCATACGTTTCTATGAGCAACGAAATTTCTCAGAAAAATTAACAAAATACCGCTGTTATAGGCATACAAAGCGCCGAGTTTAATCAAATTATAAAACTACACAAATAGAACTTAAACTTCAAACGCTATTTTAAAATTGGGAAACCTAATAGTTGCGTTTACAAAATACTATCGTAAATCTTTCCTATACAACAGGTTCTTAACTAATTATCACGTTTATTAGAAAATACATTTACATAATGTGTTTCATTAATACTGATATAATGAAATGACACGGTCTAAATTATTTAAACAAATTAATTTAGATAAATACTCTGTGCTCACCTTTCAACTGTTTCCGCTACTTTATGCTTCAAATGACAGGATTTCCGCTTCATGCTGATTTCTCTCATCGTTTAATTTTTAAAAGATATATCAATAAAATTATATGGATGGGAAACATGTTACGATTTCACTAAAATTGTAGCGTAGGATCTAACCAAGGGTCTCGATACTTCAAATTTTGTTTGCTCTACGATAGTATTTAGCGTACATAGCTCAGATTCAGCGTCTGTTGATCAGGGTTATCCAGCACCCGCAGTAATTATAGCTGATATCAGAAATAGTTGTCAAACCTGACGAAAACGTTTATAGTAAAACTTAACACAATTGGTTTATTTCGACTGTTCACGAAAAAATCTTAGTAAACTGAAGAGAGGCCTACTAAAATAGGTGTTATAGCATGAAAATAATAGTTACACAACAAAAGCAACTATATTCATGTTGTCAAGGCATGGATTTATAAAACCCCCAGTTAACTTGGGCGCACAGTGCTTTCTTAGCTAACCTGAGCTATATCTACCAGGAATATACATGGCATGAAACATGATTGATAATAGATAGACTTGTCTTAAAATCATCATAATGTATGCAACATTCTTGTCATAACTTCAGTAAACCCAACGATTTTGGGGCCGAAATCGGTAATAACATTACGCTTCTGAAAATTATTTAGGCGTATGTAATTGTGCATAAAACAGAGAATTGTATCGCAACAACGATAAACATTAAAATGTTCACGCTTGTAATAAGGTTTTGTAATACTGTGTCTTCAATTACATAGTGTATTAATAGATGTTTAATTTTGTTTTGTTTTATATTTTTGTCTAGAAGAATCTATGACGATGTTTATATATCGTTTCACGGTAATGGGCGTGCATAATATTTAAATTATAATATATTATCGGTGTGGCTTGTTTGTTGACTTATGAGATAACTGGTTTGGCCGGTGGGCGAGGGCGTGGAGCATAGCGATGTCGTCGAGCGCGGCGAGGGGTATCCTTTATGGAGATATGTATATATTTTTGGGGGCTTATAACAGCATATGCTCATCACACCTTCGAGGCGAAGAAGGAGGTACTGGCCCTTAGATGTCTCTTATGGCGTAATCTAGCAGCCGCCTCTGAACATCTATATATAATTTAAAAGTACACTACAACACAATATACGACTCCTCATTCACTTGAGATGAGAAGGGGCGAAAGTTTTTGGCTTAGCTTGGCTCATTGAAAATCGAGGTCTCAAGCTGCACTAATCTGAGCTGCTCGTTCAGCGCGTCAGGGTAGGCTGGGCCGAGCCGCGGAGCGAAGTGTTATTTCTGCTGGGGATTGCGCTGTGTAGTGGCATTTCAACCTATACAGTATACAGCTTCCAGTGCAAACCTGAATTTCGTAATTAAGTAGATGGTGAACTAGCACAATTTCCGACCGACTGCACATTATACCATCTTTATTGAATGTTTTACCACAAAGAAATTGTCTGAGGTTACTGTATTTTTTAATTTTAGTGTCTGCTATCGTGGCGTTGCATTTTTGTAGTGGACGCGCTGAGCCTTTAATGGGAACATAATTGAAACGGAGGAACCTTAGCGAGTGGAGTTTCCTCAAATAACGCTTAAACTAAAATTCTCTTTTTTTAATCTTGTGATAGCATAACGCTTCACCAGATTAGTGGGTCTTCGCAATTTTTTATTTAACGCTTACTAAATCTAATAGACAAACGTATTTTTTTACGAAATTTAAGCTTCCTGTGAAAAGAATGTGTCACCTTCGTTCTCTCTTTCGCATAGGAATGGCGACGAAGTAAGTATTTAACACGTCACATTTGCATATAGGTTTATATTATCAACAAAAACCCGTTTGGGTGTTTTTCTGGGGGCGGGGCGGGCGCTGTTTTTTTGTTGGTGGTCTTGTGGAGGGGATTTTTTTTTTTTTTCCGAGAGTGATAGCGAAGTATCGTTTGACCACGAACAGCTTCGAACTCAAACTCCATACAAACTGTCAAATTACAAGTTATTTGCTAAATTTGGCTTTACGGGTACCAGTGTTTCGCAGCCCATATCTCCGGAGACAGGCTTCGCATCGAAAAAATCCCATTCTCCCTTTCGCGGAATCAGCTTATCCCGATTTTCAGCTTTGCTGAGCGACATTTTTTCCCAAATGTGTTTCAATGAGTCTGCCATAAATATTGTTTTTTTCCAATTTGGGCACGTTAGTTCGTGTTTTTACCTTATATCAAGCGTCTATTAGGTTATATAGTACGTTGTTTACAGTAATTTTATTACCTAGAGTACAACTTAAATACGTAAAACCTTTTCGTATGGTTCCAAGTATTTTAAGATACACGAAGCCGAGCTGTTTTCATTGTGTTGTCGCAAGACAAATATTTCATGCTTTTCTGAGTTGCTCAATCGGTTTATGGTTGATGAATTCTATTCCAAAATATAGTCTTGTTTTTTGGTTATGTATTGCGTGCAGGGCATAACAGGAATGACAAATATATAGTGTTTTCGGTACGCTAAATGCAATGATTTGATTATCTAAAATCCAGCAAGAATATTTCCTGTCCTTCCAGAGGTTTTCAATGTGTTTAGAGGGTCGCTTAACCCTAATTCTATAATGTAGTCTGCATATATATTTTCAGCGGGTTGAAGCTATTTATCGGCAAAGGCGGCATGTCCATGGAACTTTGTCCATTGTTACTCATATATATGGTTATACTGTTATACATTTGTTTCCTGCGTCTCAGATAAGCTATTTGCAAATTTTGCGACATGCATAATAGTTGGGGTGCTTTTACATCTATAAGACCAGATGAGACACAAAATCTGCTGTAGGTGATTACATATAATGGCATCAACAGATGAAACCGCGCTCGCTTAGTTTCAGTTTAGCTTGCAACATAGTGTTGTCGTATTAACATGAAACATATTATAGTGACTTTACATGTAGCACGTTATCTATTAATCGTTAAAATTAGGTTTCCACCAAATAGGGAAGGAACTCATCTTCAGCACAGCAGAAAAATTGCCCATGATTTTGGTACTGCAAGAAAGTACCTAGAAATATATAAACTGGGGAACTAAAATTTACTTAAGGGTACGGACGGGGTACATCAAAGGATGTCGAAATATCTGGGGAAAGAGTAGCATGTTACGATATCTTGCAAAGTTGAATTTTTACACTGAACCTACAGCTGCTGAGCACCAACACGAATGATACTTTAGTGTGGGATTATAGTTTGATGTGATGGCGTGGAATATGATTGGGCGAAATTATATTGAAAGAATGTTAAATGCATGCTTTTTACGCACATGCAGGTTGAATGATGTAGAATCTTTACTAAGCAAACCGATTTGTCAGCAGTAACCATATTTGCAGCTGCACTGAAATTGGTTCCTATTACATAATAGTCTTAACGAAGTTGGAGTTAGCCCAATTAGCAATTTACTAAGACAGGCCTCTTTGGACATACAGAGACACCTGCTTCGGTAATATATTAGTATCTCAGCATTAATAATAGTAGTTGATGGAAAACTAAATAAGAATAGGGAACTTATATATACTGAATATATATATGTAGGTATGTATGTATATATACTATACTATTATATACTATAATATATTATATAATACACTATAACAATAATATTATACATACTACTATATAATACTACACTATACTGTATAATACTATAATATTATACTACACTATATATTCTATATATATATATACTATACTATTCAGTATAGCTTATAGTATCAGTATTTATATAAACTGCCGAGCATGGTTTGGCCCAACCGCCTGGTGTCGGAAGATGAATATTCAATTTCCAGCAGTGATCATTGTGTTGCCATCTTTCCTAGCCCCCGGTTTTGGGTGGACACACATTGATTTCTTGGAGGGTAGCAGCAAATGGAATCAAACATTCTCAGTGCCGCCAAGCTTACCACTCAGCTGCTCTTCATGGTCTTATAGGCCATTATATGTGACTAAATAAATACTACTGTTAACTAAAATTATCTCAACTGCTAGCTCGTCACTCTGCTGCATAGCCATCTACTGTAAGTAATTGGTAAATGCAACAGGCTTTTTTCTTATAAGAAACGGGAAAACATCGGCCACAAAAGGCAATACGGCAATCACTTTGTGATTGAAGTGACTATATTCTTCCTGTCAGTGGAGTTCGTGTGGGGTTCTACCCTACCGAAAGTAACACCTTCCCATTGTCGACACCTATGGGTTAAGCTAATTGTTGATTCTGTTTGATTAGATTTTATCTGTCGTATGTTTTTGGATGTTTGTGTGCAATATGTTACGTGAATGTAAGATACTGATTAAAAAATGAGTGAATCAAATTTAAAGTAAAAATTTATTAAGTGTAGAAAAATAGATTAGGTGAATTAGGTGTCGTGAAATATTACAACGCTTGCTATACTTCATTAAATTTTGTGGTTATTTATATACTGAATTTAGTATTATTCGGAAGTAGTAGTACATTGTCGAACTCTAAGCTAAGAGTTCTGCGGTGACAGGGGGTCGGCGTAACTGTCTGTAGGTAGCCCATTTCTCGCGGGGAGGCGGCCCGGACCGCGGAAAATCCCACCCACGGTATGGATGTTGAGGAATATGAAACGCGATTCAACAGCTAACAGCTAACCACTTCTAAATCATGCAAGCTTGACGTCTGGGGTAACAGGGTAGTAGTCGGATCCTTGGGTGGAGGGTGGCCCGTCGGCCTCCAAGGGAGTCAGCCGATAGGCGGTGATAGGTAGCAAGCTCGACGCATCGGGAGGGGTTAACCCCTACCCCTATGAGCATTATGGTCAAAATCTCGGATTGGACAACCGTAAATTGAGTGCAACGAAGCCTAATAGCTGTAATACGATATCTGCCTATTTATATCGTTTTGCCACATAAACGTTGTGCATTCAATTTTGAAAGTGATTATTTATATACTGAATTTAGTATTGCTATAAAGCTGTAGTTTATGGTCGACCATTTTATTGCGGAATAAACTAAAATAGTATGTGTTCGCCGATGTGTTTTTGCTTGCAAAAATGACGACTTGATTCGTTTGAATGAACATATATGAGACTACAAACGTCGTTTTCTCACAGTAATACCGTTCGCTGTGCAATCGCGGTTGACCCTTCCTCTACTTTTACGTAGTTATGATAAACCATCAAAATCACATTCTATAAATCTGGTACAGAAACACTTAACAACATTAATGGACATCCAAGCCTGATTTTATACAGTCGCAGTCCAGCAGTCTGTTTTCTAGTTATATCACCTTCGGTTTCTATTACGCATGGTGCAGATACCTTGGTTTTTAATACGCTGCATTTCCAGTTACATCATCTTCGGTTTCTGTTACGCATGCTGCAGCTACCTTTGTTTTGATAAAAAAATTTAGCTGCTCGTTTACACCAGCGTTCAATAATCTCTGTTTGTGTAACAAATCTGGCGTGCATTTTTCTCAGCTGTTGTTTCACTGCTGTGCAGCTACTAGGATCTCTGTTACAGCTGCAGTGCAAAAATCTTAGTCCTCATTACACCATCGTGCAGCAATCGTTATTGACGTTACACTAGGCGTGCTTTTTCCAACATTGTTGTTACAAGCCGTGTAACGTCAAATGCAATGCTCGCTACAGGCGTCGTTATAAAGTGCCAACTGTTGCACGAAGCTTGTAGCGAGAAATAAGATTGAAGTTACAATGTAGCGGCAACCGCAGTGTAACGAACACTGCGGTTCTTTGCGTAACCGTGTGCAGTAGGTGCACGCAATTTAATGTGAACGACGCATTACTGAATATGGGTGCATAAATTGTTGCTATGGTATTAAGATACAGTGGACAGTAGTTTTGTTGCAAAATACTACTAGCATGAAAGAAGTAACAAATGAAACAAAAGTACAATACGCGCCAGAAATGACTGTTGCTTTTCGAACCAGTGAGCAGTGCTAATAACACGTAGCACTAGCAGGAGCGAACATTAAGCGAGCAGCGGTCTGTTGTGGTAGGTAGTGTATATAAATTGTGTGCGTGTATTTCGTTTCAACGTTAGTCCCTCGATTGTAGGCGCATTTCCCAAGTTACACTTGCCAATGTCATAGTTGCATTCCGTAACTCGAAGACGTGAAATTTAGCTACGCTGACGCTTCAAAAACAATATTTCAAATAATTTACTTTCTATTTTTGTAACTACTTTTTTCGTTATACCTAAGTTTTATCAGTCTCCCTGTGCGACAAAACATTACATAATTTATTAACTTCGTGTACTGTGCCTTCGACCGTCACGTAAAAAGTTAAGCCATTTAAAGGCCTAAAATAACAGGTAAATATCTTTAAATATGGACCCGAGTTTCATATAACGTATAAATTTACGAAGTCCACCGACCATGCCAATGTGCTCCTGAACGACCTTTGTTTGGCTAAATTGATTCATGCATATAAAAGTAGCTCAATATTGAACCTAAATCCGCAACTGGAATTACTAAAAGCAGTGTTCAGTTGTAAATATGATTTAGTGGTAAAATATTTGAAACAAAATTAGGAGCGTAGGTACAATGCATGCTATGCCGTTCTCCATATTACTAAGTCTTAGTCTAAAGCTAATGTCATTATACTAAGCCTAAACTTTCAATAATGTAACTGGAATGTGCTGATTTTTGGTAAATCGAACAGTCATTTCCAATATTCAATGAACTTCGTTCTGGTCAGCTGGCTATGACTACGATCGTTCTAGACGGACTGCAGTAAAGTCTAAAAGAAGACTAGGAAACACTGAGCAAACTTCCGCTGCTGTATAGTCGAAGTGTGCAAAAGATGTGACTGCTCTAAAATTTGGTTTACCGAAAAAATATATAAAACAGAAATCTCTATTTCTTTTTTACCACATGAATACATCAGTGGCGAGGCCAGCCCTCTGAATTTGGGGGGGCTATAGCCCCACGACCGTCCACTTCTCACTCAACACGTTTAATTAGCGTACCTACTGATAAAAAATTCTTTATCTATTAATTTCAAATAAGTATTCTATTTGCTCGTCCATTTGGATAACATTAATCAATAAATACCAGACAATCGGAAGTTTACTGTGAACCGGAATATGCTTAAAGCATATCAATAACACATAAAAAGACACTAACGAACCGTATGACTAGTGTTGCTCTTTGACTGAATACGGTATGAACTGAACTATATGTTCCACACTGTAATTTTTCATTTTTATACATTATTTATTTGATAAATAAATTAATCATCCCAAGTACACTTTTCTGAAACTACGTATATGGTGAGTGAGTGACGAGTGAGTAAGTGTAATACGCAAATGTCCGATTGAACAACTGCAGATTAATATTTTCTTATATTTCTAGTCTTATAAGCCCATTTTGTAGCTTGTTTTAACCCAAAATCTACACTTTAAGAGAATCGCGTAGCCAAGCACCATATATAACCTTATAGAGGCTTATTTTCTCTACAAAATTATCCCAATTTTACTCAGATGTCTACACAGGTTGTCGAGATATAATAAGTAACGTAATTTTTGATCGGGAAATCGAAGCGTCTTCATAAAACCATTCCTGTTTGTTAAATCCTGCTTACTCACATTTTTAGTGTACCTCAATCCTCTATTTATATCCGGTGTTTACATGCTTATCCGCCAGGGCCAAATTATGTCACGCGTCCGACTCAACTTGTTCGTATGAACTATAACTTAGCTGGATGACTATGTTGTACATTTTTATAGCTTAGCTAGTCTTAATGCGACAAACAGGGATCTTAGCTAGGCTCTGCGTTACAAATGAAGCGTCCAGATGAACGGTCAATTGAGAAATGTTATTTAGGGTCGTGCTTACTGTAATAGAATTTTTTTCAGAAAAATCCTGACAGAACAATGTTTGCGCTATGTTGACGTAAAATTGATTTTGTTATCATGAATAGGTACTATCAACGCTGGGAGATAATGTATACACACCCAAAACAGTTCACAAATCAGCTTATATTGTCAAAAGCGTGTCGAACTATGTATAAAATTATACATTTACAAAAACAAATTATTTTTTAAAAATATTCGGCGATTTTGGTAACCCAAACAAATTTGAAATATATTGTATCAGTGACCTCAATGAAAATTTTCGAAACCGCCTCGACGAACCCAGTTTTAAAATTGTCGTTGCATATTCAAAATTTGCTATTTCCGCTGGGCCTGGATTAATTCATTCGCAACTACTGATGAACCTTTGGTGTACTAAAAATTCTCAAAAATTGTTTTACAATCTCAATGAAGATTTTCAAAACCGCCTCGAGGAGCCCAGTTTTAAAATTGTCGTTGCATATTCAAAATTTAGATTTCCTCTTAGCCGGGATTAATTCATTCGCAACTACTGATGGACCTTTGGTGTACTAAATTCTCAAAAATTGTTTTACAATCTCAATGAAGATTTTCAAAACCGCCTCGAGGAGCCCAGTTTTAAAATTGTCGTTGCATATTAAAAATTGGCGATTTCGGCTGGGCCGGCCGATAATTTTTGCACAATAGTCGCAGACAGTCGACGGTGTCCACCTGCGCATCTGTACGTATATACGTATACGTATATAAATCAACATGTAACACAACATCGAAACAGCGACATCATGTCGCGAAAAAAAACAAAAAACGTAGTTTATAAATTCAATCGAATTATAAAAAAACAATTCTCATATTTTTTATTACAACTATAAACGTTTTATATCGAAACGGACAGTGTGTACGTGTGCTGGAGGGTGTAGCTTGTCTTCGTTGGTTGTTGCGTGAAGCTTTCAAAATTTTTGGTGGGGCGAAAAATATGGGAACTAAAAAATTTGGGGTGGGGGCTGATCCCGTTCAATTTGGGGGGGCTAATCCCGTTCATTTTGGGGGGGCTAGATTTCGAATTTGGGGGGGTTAGCCCCCCCAGCCCCCATCCTAGCCTCGCCACTGGAATATATGGTTTCTCTACAGCAATTGTGCAATTCGAAGCTGTTACTTAATTCGCCCTGCATCATACGTTTTTGTTATTCGCTCTCTCTGAGGAAATACTTCATAGCCTAGTGACATATATGGACCGAAGTCCCAAGGGTGTAGTCGGGGGGTGGTGTGCGGCGCCCTCGGCGCCACAAGGACCACCCATGGGTTCAGCGCCTACAGAAGGCAGCCGAGTCCTCACGGGAAAGGGTTGGTAACCAGGTATGGAACCTCGGGGCGAGGGGTGGGTGGTTAAAACAAGCGCTACTCTAAATCCAAATGTGCACCGGTAACGATTTGGTGAAAGCTTACTCGAAATACATTCTACGTCGTGAAACAAGGTATTAGATTGAAACTGGAAGTTGTGACATTACCTATATTGTACTAGGACCAGTTCTGGCCCTAAGGGATCCCAGCTGCACCACCATTTTTCTTGGTGTGGTGCCCGGACAACCCCGGCTTCCACGACTCCCCGGTGATCTATGCGATGACCTAAGGGAACCGCTTAGCTTAGTAGGCTGCCGGCGGGTTAACCAGGGTGTTCGGCCTGGCCCCTATATCGGCCCACGTATCTAGTGGTACGAAGGTCCCCCTGAGGGAGAGTCAACCCCTAAGCCTGCTCACAGGTAATAAGGCTGACTCGCCTTTCCCTCAATTTTATTTGAATCCTCAATGGAGGCGTGATTTCTTATTTTTGAGTCCTTAATCTTAAATGGGGTGAATTCTCTTATTTGGATCCGAGGCTATTACCGATTTCTTAATGGGTAAAGCCTGATTGGGTTTGTAAGACCACTGAAATAATTGTTTCCATTTATAACTTTGAAACTCCGTTTGCCTGATGCGATGGACGCTTACTTATAAGATGACTATTATGGGAAACATATCGCCGATAGCCTTACCGAACACTCTAACATTTTATTCAAACAATACATAAACACTCATGTAACCATAACGTATACAACTTATATACATACGGCGACCCTTGCGGGTACCACGCAGTGCACCCTTATCATGTATAAATGCCAGGTGATGTGAATACTTATTAAGCCCGCCTAAGAATCAGCTCGGCTCGCGCTTACATCTTATGCCCCAGGGACTGTGTTACCCGCCTGACAGTACACAGGAGTACTTTCCTTGTCAACTACTTTGTCCACTTTGCCTGTAAAACACTCTATGCTGTTATTGTTAAACACTCGTTTCAATCTGTATTTCATCCATGTGAGGATCGTTCACTGAGTTCGGATGTCAGCTGCGGATCGCCAGTATGGTTAATTTATGATTGAAGGATCTGCCTGCGCCAGGGTCAGGTTAAAAAACGCGGGTCGTTATTAAAAGAGGGATGCGCTGCTGCGTCTCCCGAGTTTTGTTGCATTGTAAAGCCCTTTTGAGCTGTTGGTATGACATGAAAAGGTGGCGCTGTATCGAAACCCACCGTGTCTAAACGGTTTAGGGGTCCGCGCCTCTAAATTTAGTACGCAGAAAAGTTTGGAGGGACAATTGGTTTATATCCTTCTCAGGGTCGTCGCTCGACTAACGGGTGCGAGCACACGAATTTAGTTACAATTTTGACTCAGCTATGCGTCGCAGCTGACTCCGCCTCGTTTCCTAATATAGGTATTCGCTTAGTAATTCGCTTCTGCGAGTACCTTTGAATTACAATGGATGTCCGCAGTCATTTACAAGCATGGATAGGGCGCGCGCTGCCGTGCCCTCAACAAATTTCTTTATTTGAAAACCAAAAGACGGCAGTGGTGGTTTTAAGTTTGCAAACACTTCGGATACCCCTGCATGGTTAGAATAGTAGAGTTGCAAAATCGTGAGAAGTGGGGGAGACAACGCACGAAAGGTCCGGACGCGTCACTCCCTGTGGAGCAGCCACATCGACCCATCGATAGTTGTTACATTGTAAAATGCGTGACGGGGTGCTCTACCGTGTCTGAAACGGCCTGAGACCCGTCTGGATTTTTGGGGTTAATTGACTGAAATTTTTGTTCGGAGCGGAACGAATCTCAGAGTAGAAGCTCGAATTTCGGGGCTAGCGTCAGGGGTTCCGTTCTTACTTTCTTTCAACATGCTGCACGCGTGCAAATGACTGCGTCCGTCCCGAGCGGACCGCTCGCTCTGTTTACCCAAGAACTGGGTCTTCAAGTCGTGACACCTGGAGTACTTCTTGTAGATTTTCCTACGACTTAGACTCGACTCAAGCTATTGATTCGAAAGCGAACGCGGACGGAGCACTAGTAGAAAGAGGCTCCATTTCTCTTGGCGGTCATTTAAAATTTAGGATTGGTTTACAGTGCCAATTTACGGCGAGGTGGTAATTTGGTTGATGCAAAGTATTACATTCTTCTGCCGTGTCTAAACGGCCTGGAAGACTGGGTCTTTTAAACGACTTTACAGGGGACGGTTTGATGAAACGCTCAGGGATCAAGGCTCGAAATTTTGATGAGAAGCCTAGCGCGGATCCTTACTAATACTCAACTAACTTTTGCCTGAGCGGCTGCCTCCAGCTCAACACGCTTATACCTGTCTCTTGCTTTGATTGCCTTATTCCAAAACCTTACCCCTCCCTTGTCCCTATGTCCTGCCCCCTTATCCGTTTTTACTCCCTTACTCTTCACCCTTTTCACATCACTAAAACTTCGCCCCCGGGTCTGAAACAAAATGGCGACCCGGCGAGCTGGGAACCAGTCGAGAATTTAGATTTTTGTGAACAAATTCTGCGTGGGAGTTTCTGGTTTTGTCGGGGCTGCACTTACGGGAGCACGGAGCATCCGTCGGACGCACCCGCTCCCGCAAGTACAGCCCTTACTAGCGGAATTTTGACAAAAAACTCGAAAGAGATCACCAGGAGGGGCTCTACACTGTGTCCACGCAGTGTGAGGCCCTCCTGGGCAAATGAAAACCAAAAGCCATACTGAAAACTCTAAAGAGAAGATAGCGACATTGGCGACAACCGCCAAATGAAACAACAAAACAAACCGCCACTTCTGGCGGTGTCTCTCTCGACTGGTCCCGACGCCGCGCCGAGCCATCTCCTTTTATACCCTGAGTCTAACCCCCCTTAAGGAATTTTGCCCGTACTATCCTGCCAGAATTTAAAATTTCAAATATAAATTGCCGCTATAGAACAAACATAAAATAAAACGTAAATGAAAACTAGGGAAGCCTACACAACACTGCTGGTTACAGCCCTTGCTGGGCATTATCGCTGGGCCTGATGTCCGAAAAACAACGTTGCCGCTGGCCACAATGCAGGACAACAACATACGCAACGAACAGTGGCCGAAACGTGCCAACTCGGCACGTAAACAACTAAACCTCGCGCTGGTAGGCGCGAGGTTTTCAAAAAGAAAATTTATACGAGCTCTCAGGGCGCTGGCGATATATTAAGGTTGGAACGCGTTTCTAAAAGTCACGAGTGAACGGAGAACAGTAGGCGGCCGGGAGCGGGACCAGGTTCATGCTCTGGCTGGTCGCCTACTGATAAAGACATTAAATTCAGTATAGCTCCCCTGGGTGGCCTGTTAGAGGCCGTTTTGTGTGTCACAGACAGAAAATTTTAGTGTCCCGATGGGGTTATCCGGGTCCTGCGCGGACCGGTTAAGTTAGGAGGCCCCGGTTTTCGGCTAAATACATAGGGTAAGACCCCGTGTAGGTGTAGAGACCGAAAAATTGGGGAATTTTGGTTGTTTTGGCTGAGACTTGGGTCGTTGAAAATTGGGTGTTTAAACGCTTAGTTGGGGGTCCCTAAGTATTCAGGGGTACGGAGCGGGCTGACCCGAACGCGAGATTTTGAAACCCCAAAGGGCCCTAATGATTCTGTGGTAATCTTATTTCGCGTGAAGTGCCGGAAAACTATAAAATTTTGCCTTTAAAAATACCTATAGAAAATTGAGTTTTAGTCGAACTCTGAAAGTTTTAATTCGCCCAGCAATCTGGTCCTCGCTTCGCTCACCGAATCAGTTATGCAACAACTGCATGCCAGGATAGGTCCTCGCGGTTTGAATGCCAGTCAAAATTTTCCGTTCGCGTTTTGATAAAGGTTCTGCACAATACCCCGACCCATCCTGACACGCAGTACTACCTATAAGATAAAATAAAATAACATTCATTTAAGGCACACAATAAACGCACAGGTTATCATTGATTTTACTTGGGGTCGACCGGATACCCTACTTAGTGTCACAAGTATTCCATTTTGGTGCCAACATCACCCCGTGCACCTCGGGCGGGTGGAGCAAGACGACGCGACACAATACATCCATAATACATTTTATTTTATGGCAACAACAATTGATAATATGCAACATAGTATTCCGGTCACGCTCCACCGGTATCCGATCGCCCGTCCCAAAACATTTTGCCCGTTATTTTGACCTACAATTGGACATTTTCTCCTTTTGTATATCCAGCTAGAATCCTGAAAATCTCGGGCTGTTACATCTCTTAAAAATTTTTTGGGTTTTATAGACTCCTTATTTATGGTAGTAAGTTAAATTTGTCGAGATACGAAAAGAAAGTGAAAATTTTGCGTGATTAATTCCATGTGATGCACAGCCCTTGATTTCCTTTAAGTAAAATTTGTATGAAATTTGAAAGTTTAGCCCATTTGGGCTTAAAATTACCGTAAGTTTCAAGAATTTTCCAAAAATTTAGCCCTTTTTGGGGATAAAATTACAACAAATTTCGAAAATTTTCCAAGAATTTCCCAAAAATTTGTTAAAATTTGTTAGAAATTTTGCTAAACGTGGGCAGAAGGACGATCAATTTGTTTAGTTATCACCAAAAACGCGTCCCTTCTCCCTTTATTTTCGGTATTTTTGGAAGTTTCCCCTTATGGTTTATAATATTTTGAGTCTGATATCCAAATGTATGTATAAGCGAATGTGTTCCTTTGTTTCTCCATTGAATATTTACCCAACGTTCTAAACGTTATATACACGCTATTTTGCTATGTCCACATGTATATACATAGTTCCAAAAATTATACACACATTATTATAATAACGTATTTACATAATACATCAATTGTAGCACGTACCTCCATCAATTATTTGGTATGCCCCCGGAAAAGGACCCGGCTGCCGGTTATGCCGTGACCCAGGGGTTATTTTAAGTAATTTCCAGTTAAGCTGGGGGTTGGTCTGCCTGTTTGCTTTATCTTAATCTCTTCAAAAGTTGGTCCTTGGTGTTCGCCATGTTGAGTATTCTATTTAAGGTTTGTACTTTTGCCTGGTAGATTTCCTAACCCACCAAATTGTATCGATTATGCCTACCTGGTTCAGTTACCTGCATTGGTCGTAGGTAGTATTTTAAATTACTGTCTCAGGCACTTCTCACTGCTGTTACCTAGACGCGTTTCATGTTCCTAGCTACCCCTTTCAATGCCTCTCCCAACAAGCGTAGCGATTGATCTTGTTTCCCTTCATGCTTTTATTCTATTCCTCGCTCGCGTTGGCTGCTAACACTACGCTTTCCTGCTCGCAATTGCTTAGGGTGCCAAATGCTTCAACTCAACGTCGCGGACCAGATGGTTCACCCACTCACGTAGGTTGCGACGGCAGTAGTTGGATACCATCGGCTCGCGGAACTGCGGTCGCTCGCCCCACTCCATGTGTGGCTCGTCCCGTTCCCATGCATCGGGTGTGTTGAATGCGACGGGCCACGTTGGAATAAATACATTGTGAATCGTGTTATACCGCTGACGGTGGTTGATCAGGATTTGTTTCAGCTCAGCCGTCCAGGACGATGCGTCTTGATTGGTAGCAATCCAGCGTGGAATAGGAGGCGTCATAACTATCGTTGTTGTCGGCGACACCCGTTTCCATAGCACTCCCAAGTGACGTTTGACTTTCTTAAAAGCCGCGTTGGGGTTTGTCGCATGGAGCTGCTCCAGAGGCGCTTTCCTGTAGATGTAGTTGTAGCCACCTAGCACGATGATGCAGTTAAGCTGTGGCGTGACAACGGCATTGGCGGCTTGGACAAGTCGTGCCAGGCTGGTATCCGGCCATCCGTTAACCAGCCATTTGTTGTCCTCGGCCATTTCCAGCAGTGGCAATGCCAATGCATCCGCCAGGATGGCTGTTCGGGACCACCGCACGTTTCCGGTGGCGCGGAATTCGCGCACCTTTTCGAGCAAGCGTCCCATGATATTATGGCAGCGTCCGGGCGCCTCCTTGTTTTACAATTGCTGACTGGAGCGTCCAACACCCCAGAAAGCGTCCGTTGAAGCTTCAAGCAGTTGCCGATCCTCGGTGAGTTGGAGGACATGCGCGTACTCCGGGATGGCAAAGTTCTTGAGTAGGATGGGGCGCATAATATGCTCCAACAGCGGCTTAAGGCGAGCGCTGGTGACGTAATCAATCAATTCGTCTTTGAGCACCCGTGCTCGTGATTTGATCTGTAGAGGGGAGTCGGCCGTGTCCCTCAGTTCGCGCGCGGCGTCATGGTGCTCGAGGAGCGCTAGCACCTGGATGTGATAATGCCGCTCCAAGGAGTTGGCGAGTACGCCGTCGTTGGTGAACGGAGCTGCCGTTTCGTGCATGTTTGACAGCTCGGGCCAGTCCGTGCCATGCGAGAGGAATGCGGCATATGGCTTGTTCAGGTCCACTCGGTAGACCGGGATTGTTGGTAACTGGAATAAGGCAGTTTCCGGCGGAGCGTACGGTCCGACCGCTGGTAATCGTCCGTCAGATTTTCGGTTCGGTGTCACGTCGATGTTGCTGGTGCTCATCTATAAAGGGAATTTAGATAAGTATGTTTGTCGATTACTTAATTGTCGCAGCGCTTCATGTTACGTGTGTTCCTATTGTGAGAACTATGTATTACTAATATCCTAGGTCTAGTTCGCCTACTTTGGCTGAGTTTGGCCTGTAGGGTGACTTGGGTTTCTATCATCTCTGGATGATTTAAAATTTGTATGATTCCCTTAGAAAATCGTTTCTTTCTCCCTGCCCACTCCTTTTTGTGAGGTTGCCTTAACAAGTTTGGGGGCCTTATCCACCTTTTACGACTCGCTGTCAGGGTATTTTTGATATTCTTCCCTCGGCAGTGGCCGTTCCATTAGTCGCCGAATAATGTCTGCGCTTTTCAAATTCTCTTCTACCCAGGCGACCAATTCGTGGTGGCACGTTGGAGCCACAACAGGTTTGTTCCATCGCCGCCGGTCCTCCCCCTGGTTGAACGGTCCGACCGTGTCCCAGGCGTCAATCTCCATAAGCGATGCTGGCCATCGTGGCATTATTACGCTGCGGAGAGACTGGTGGTTGAGAGTAAACTCCGTCTTGCGCGTACGAAATTGCCGTCCCCAGGCGTCGCCCGTGCAGTTGTTGGCGTCCCAGTGTGGGGGAGGCGACGCAACGTAGATAGCGGCGTCTTCCCGCGCGCGCCGATCCAATACTCCTAGGTGTCGTTTAACGCGTTTGAAATAGGCACCCGGCGATAAGGCCTTTCGCGTCTCCAGCCATACGTCGTCGTAGCCACCCAGGACGAAAATGCAGTCCGTCTGCGGTGTTAGTAAGGCGTTGGCCCATTGTAGTAGTGCCACCATGGTCATCGCCGGATATGCCAAGACGAGCCAATTACGTTCGTCTGCCATTTCAACGAGTGGCAGGGCCAGCTCGTCGCCAACGATAATGACCCGGGGCCATCGAACAAAGCCGTCACGGTTAAAGGCCCGGATCTCTTCGAGCAATCGGCCGGTGACGTTGTGGCACACCGTCCGATGAGGGCTGCATCGGGCTGGGGGCATGCCCGTGCCCCAGAAATTGTCCCATGAGTCGACGAGGAGTTGCCGGCTGCCGGTTTTCTCCAGTTCTTCAGCATACTCGTCGATGTTGAACTTCGCTAGCAGGATTGGTCGCAGTAAGTGTGCCCGATACGACATATGCCAACGTCGCGCCTTGAGCGGGAGTTAGCGTTGCAGGGCAATGCTGCGAAGTTGTAATTCCGCTGGGGAAATGTCCATCTGGCCTAGCTTTTCAGCCTCCTTCTCGTATCGCAGGAGCACCAGGGCACCGAGATGATAGTGCTCGGCCACGCTGGCGAGGCGTCGGCCATCGTGTTCGAACCGATCCTTCATGCGGTGTTCGTTGGATAGCCGGCTCCATCTCCGGCTGTCGGGCGAAACAAATTCCCACTGTTCTTCCCGGTCCAAGTGATATTATGGCACACGGGGGAAAGTGTGCCTGTCGATCGTCACTGGTGCGTGCCGCACGCCCTTTGGGATCAGACGGGCATTGATGCTGGTTGTGCTGTGGGCTCGATGCATCTATAATGTATATATTGCGAATGAGTCTAAACGTAAAGATAAGTTCATCTACTTGTGAATGTTTTCTAAACCCCTCTTCTACCCCCTTTTTTTTTTGGCTGTTTGTTTGCTTGGTCAGAAGTACGTGCTAGCATGTGGTAAATTAGTCCGCTTGTAAGTCTGGGTCGTCTGAATCATATTCTTCGTACGGTGGTGGTCGGCGCGTCCGTTGTCGCCAAACCGCAGGGTGTAATTCTTGGCTGGAAGGATATCGTGGAAATGAGGTTGAGGGTCGAGTTTCGTATATGGAGCGTTCGCCCCTACGAAATTGCCGTGGTGTTGCGATCGGTGCACTGGTCATTGAGGTAGTGACACTGGTGGACTGCGTGCGAGTGGTAGATGCCAGTCTGGTAGAGGTTCCAGCCGTTTCGCTAGTAGTCGCTGCTGGTTCCTGGAAAGTCACTCGTCTGGGCCTACGTAAGGCGTCTCCTACCTCCTCGTCCGATGCTGCGCCATATGATCTAAAGACCCGGTCCCTAGCCTGGCGATGAAGGAGGTGTCTGGTCGGTGCTGTTGCATGGGTGGAGCTAAGGCGTATTATGTCAGAGGAAGTAGTAGTAGCGGTTGTGAGATGTACTAGTTCAGTAATGGTTACTGTAGACGGTTCCGGTCGTTCGGTACTGGTAAACTGAATGGTTGAACCTCCTCGTGTCGAGGTGACTTGTTTTCGTTGGGTAGCTCGTCCAACAAGGCCCTTTCTTCGCTCTTCCGGCGGGGATCTCGTGCGAGGAGGAGTACTCAAGGTCACTGGGTGACTGGTTTCTTGCTGGGGTGCTGGTGCTTCACTACTTGATCCGGCAAGTGTGAATTCGCTTAATGAGTCGGAGGTCCCCGGTTGTGTCCTAGAGTCGCTACTTGATGTTTCCTGTCCGGCATGGCCGAGCCGCTCGGTGGAAGATGGTTCCTGCGATGTTTGGCTGGTTAGTTCGTCGTCTGCTTCAGCTGCTCTCACGTCCACTGTGGTACCTTCTCCAGAAGTTTCTGACAAATAACTGGACACGGGCGACCCCAAAGGCAGCTGAGTCATGGGCGCCTCGCGAAAAACATATTGATGAGGAGCCATAGGTGCATTGGCACCTGCTGGTGGGGCGCTATAGGGACGCATTGTTGTGTAGTCCCCTACAGTTTAAGTGGACATCTCCATTGGTACGCGTAGTCGTGATGCCATAATGTGTTCAGCTGGTCGCGATTGAAATAATGGATGGTCTTGAGCAGCGAGCATAATTGCATAGCGTAGATCCCCTGAGGTGTACGGTCCGGGTACGACAATCCCACCGGAAGCTCCTCGTGGGGTTGTAGACAGCGTAAGGTCCGCTGGGTAGAAGTGTTGTCCCTCGAGTATTCCAACACCTACAGTTGGTACGCCGAATGGAACCTCCTCGCTGGTGGCCACTATTCTCTCCATCGTAGTTACGGGTACCGTGTGTTGTCCGTATTTCACCTGCGTGTCTCGGCTGCCAGGTTCTGGTATGTATGAAAAGGCCTCTTGACTGGTGACCTGTTCCTGCGATATTGGTGGCCAAGTTGGATCTATTTCTGTATATGGATCAGTCAGTGGTATCCGATTCCTGACTGTCCTTGGACTCTGCGGCTCGTAGTCGTTCGTCCGATACTCAATGTGCTCCATTGCTGCTTGTTCGGCTTCGATTTCTGCGTATGTCCGGCGGTAGAAGTTGGGATCATTGGGGTCACCCATTTCTATACTTTCGGCGTCCGAACTGTCACTAACTGCTGCTCTTACTGTGCGCACTGCTACCTCATCTACGGGTTCTATTTCTGTCACAAAATCCTTGTCAGCGATAATTCTTTGTGTGGGTTCATTCAATCCCCTTTCTAACACAGAAGCGTGTACTTGACCTAGCCAGTCTCCTACATTAGGCACTGGGTCCAATGCTCTAAAACACGGCTTAGTTCTATTAAGGTGTACAACATGCGCCATACCTTCCGGTTTTGAATGCATTCTTACACGCATGCACGGCGGTGTGACCCTATTATTACGTATGGTCCGCACCAACGAGGTGTAAGTTTCCTAGACGTTCCTGGCGTGGTATCGTGTCTATAAACCCAAACTAATTCGCCTGTTTGATAGCGTGGTTCGCGAGCTCGACTATTGTATCTTAGCCGATTTATTTCCTGAGCGGCTCTCATTGATTGGTATGCGCGTTCCCTAATAGAAGCCATCCAGCGCTGCGCGTTGGCTCTATATGAGTGAGCTCCAGTGTATCCTGTGGCTGCACTATGTGTGTCGTATTCTCCGGGTAACCTAGGATAAAATCCATGCATTAGTAAAAACGGTGGATATTTTGTTGCTGTATGTACTGAAGAATTATAAGCCATTATGCAAAACGGTAATGATACATCCTGGTACGAAGGTCCCCCGAGGGAGAGTCAACCCCTAAGCCTGCTCACAGGTAGTAAGGCTGACTCGCCTTTCCCTCATTATCCACTTAATCCCCTGAGCGGGATTCTCTGGTCCTAGCGTAGCCTGAGTAAGGTTCCCCCATTTGTCGCGCTAGAATGTAGTTCCCTAATCTAAAGACTACTGGTGAATGCACGGTCATGATCCTAATAGCGTCCAGTTTTGGTTGTGACTCCTGATGATATTCCTTATTCTAGTCCTAGCAGACTTTACCTAGTAGCTCAAACAGCACCAGGGCATTGAGGCGAAGGCCCCAATCCCTTGTATACTAGGCCTTGGGATCCGACAAGTGCAGAGAATTCCGATGCTTGGGCGCACAATGTCATGAAGCAACCTAGGCGATGCGATTGTTCAGGCATACGTCCGCTCGAAACGAGGTGCAACGCAGAAACGGGCCTAGTAATTTAAACGGGAGATACGAAGGTGCCTGCGACAGCGTGGTTAAGTACGAGAGGAAGTTATCTTGATCAAATTGAGTTCACTCCTCCATGAGATTTAGTTTCGAGCTTAGTTTAATCCTAGAATTGCTGAGGGCGTGAGATCAGCTGACAGACATTCCGAGCTGCTACATAAAACGCACACAGTTCAACGGTTTTACTGCCGAAACACTTTTTTTCGTATTTTATACACTTCATATATATCATCCAATCGGGTGCACTGAAGGCTATTTACAACACTTATAGCACAACAAGAATTCAGTTTGGGATACCCTGCAAGATACCCTGAAGCGTATGCTAACTTTCCTTTGACGTACTAAGCCCCTACAACTCCCGGTTGAGTAGAGCCTCATAAATTTTGGCGAAAGAATGCTGAAATTTTAAACGACTAGCTGCCCCTTTTTGTAACTTCAACTCCGAATGGAAACAGGAACGAACGTTCAAAATTTTGTTATATTTCCACAGCGACTGGAGCGGCTCGCGCACGACTCGACTAATCCGAGACTCGCTCCCAGAGGGCTCCGGGAGAGGGTGTCGACGTAGATTTTCCCCGTAGTTGCACGGTTAGAAAACCCACGTCCCATCAAAATTCAGTACAATTTAGGTCGCCGCCAGCTCCGGTCCCTGTTTTGTTCTATGCTCGGCTAATGATCCTGTTAAAATTTCGTCACGTTCGGGCCCGCAGTCGCTTGCATCGCACACCAACCGGAACCAAAAGAATCAGCGAGCGAATGAGGATTCGCCGCTGCTGTTCAGTTTTAGACAATTGGGGACAACTAGTGTCACCCGCGGATGCAAACGGCTGCGTCCCCCACCTTTAAATTTTGGCTGAACTTTTCAAAACGGTTCTTATCCAGGTCTATTCGCAGACAAATTTCCTTTAACCTATGTTACATACGAATTTTAATCAATCCTCGGACCTGTGAAAGAGAGAAAACGTCCGAGGAGCGGGGAACCAGTCGAAACATGAACAATTGAAATTTGAAAGAACTTTCTGTGTGCTTTGCGAATTTTGGCGGGGTCCGACCTTTACGGGCGCGCGGAGCGTCCTTCCGACGCTCCAACGTCCGCAAAGGGCGTCCCTTACGTGGTTGTGAAAATCCTAATCCCAGGTGAGGCTCTTCACCGCAGGGGTACGGCGAGAAACCCACCCTGGTAAGTCCAAAAGCGAAGCAAAAGAAAACGCATAAACTCTAAATGGCGACAACCGCCAAAACAAACTGCAAATGTCCGACTGGCTCCGATCGGGAAATCGGTCAGTCTCTTTCATACTCGGTTTAAACCCCCCTTCTCTTTCTGTCCTCTGAAGTTACAAATATTAGAAATTTCAAAACTTCCAAAATATCGCCTAGATGTATACACAAAAATACAAACACGCCGCTACAATGCACCTCGGCATCTACGCCTGAAAATAACATATCATTATAACTGCGAGGCCGCTATATAGCAAACATCGACCGTACACAATGCCGCCCATCAATAGCAATCAATAACGTCTGCCAATGACAAATATCAATAAGAGTGCCCAGTGGCACGAAACGTGCCAAAGAGCAACGAAAAACAAACTAAACCTCGCGCTGGTCGGCGCGAGGCTTACAACTTTGCAGAATATAAAAGCGCTTTAGGCGCTGTATAGAATTAAAAATTTTTGTTGTTTTTTGTTTATATTTCAGGAACGGAGTGGAGGAAGCGGCCGGGGGCGGGATCATATCCTGGCTGGTCGCCTGCTTAGGAGAAACTTAAATTTAATGTAAACCCCCTAGGAGGCCCGCCATAGGCAGTTAAATGCGTGCACGATAGGAAAATTTTGAGTCCCAACTAAGTTATGGGGATCCCGTGGAGTTCCGTTGGGGCGGGTGGCCCGGTTTTCAATAAAATAGTTAGTATGAGATCCAAGTGAGGTATAGGGCTCCAAAAATCGGCGAGTTTTGGTTTGAGACATGGTGATTTAGGGCCCTAAAGTTTGAAAGTTTAAACGCTGGGTCGGGGGTCCATAAGTACTTACGGGTCGGGAGTAAGTTGACCCGAACGCGTGATTTTGAATCCTTACGAAGCCCTAATAATAGTTTAATGTCCCCGCTTTGGTTGGAAATCTATAAAAAACCCCCAAAATTTCAATTTTCTTACCACCCTTTAAAATTAGAACGTTTGTCGCTTTAGGTCAATTTTATCGTTTTTCAGTTGTATTCAAAACATCCCCTGAGATATGTATACATGTAACTATCATACATATTTCCTTTCCCTTCGTGTCAGGACAGATCCCCGAGATCCGAAATGAAATAAAATCCCCGTTCAAACTTTGGTAAAGGTTCTGTACTTTACCTCGGTCCATCCTGACACACAGGGCATATACAACTTCCATTGCACGTATATACACTTTGGTTAGGGACGCGTACCGGAATCGGCCTTGGGGCGCCTAGTTAACAGAATTTGTTAAGTCGGATTGTGAAAAACGCGAAATCTCTCCCCCTTGTCCCCGGCCGATTCGACTACGCATCCGTACAGCACTACAACACCAATAAATTGCACAACTATTTTATTATTTATAAAATCATAATCACCTGGGATCGATCGGATACCCTAACCATGAGACTTTGATCCAGTTTTGGTGCGAAATCACCCCGCGCACCTCGGGCTGGTGGAGCGTGATTGTACATTTATAGCACACAATACAATACTTTATTTATTCAACACAATTATCGATGACATATCAATGAATTCGTGGATCACGCTCCACCGGTATCCGATCGCCCTTTATTTCCCCAAATTTGAGGCCCTTCTGGCCGGATTTTGAATGTTTAAGATTCCACGAAAACTCGGGCTGTTACATCTCTTAAAATTTTTTGGATTTTATAGACTCCTTACTTATGGTAGTAAGTTAAATTTGTCGAGATATGAAAAGAAAGTGAAAATTTTGGTGAGTAGTTCCATATGATGTACAGCCCTTGATTTCAATAACGTAAAATTGGTATGAAATTTGAAGAAATTGGCCCGTTTGGGCGTGAAATTTGTAAAATTTAGCCCGTGTGGGCTTAAAATTGCCCTAAATTCCGAATAAAATTCCAAAAATTTCCTAAAATTGTTAAAAATTTGCTAAAATTTCGCTTAAAAGAGGGTAGAAGGACGATCACTTTGTTTGTTTGGTTATCACCAAAAACGCGTCCCTTCTCCCTTTATTTTGGGTAATTTTGGAAGTTTTCCCTTATGGCCTATAATATTTTGTGTCTGTTTGTAAAATGTTGTGTCTTTGAACATTGTATTACTTATGGGGCTGAGTATGTGGCCCCTTGCCGCATGTAACATGACAATATATATACAGCACAACATTACATATATGTTCATTTGCAGTTTATTATACTTTCCAGCACGTACCTCCACGTTTGGGTTTGGGTTTTAAAACAGATCCCTTGTTTAATTTTCGGGTAACTCCCAGGAAATGGTCCGGCTGCCGGGGTGCCTATTCCCAGAAGTTCCCATAATTTTGAAGTTTCGGTAGTTTCGCTGGATAATTCCTAATTGGGTTTTGCTCAATTTACTAGACTTTTGATACCACACCTCACCATTACTAGATTATTTAGGAGTTGTCTGTACTATCCGCAATACTTAGCTTGGTTAGCTGTGTCTAGATCCTACTTTATTCGCTCTGAGTTATTCTATTGGCTGTCTGCCATGAATTATTCCCTATTCATGTTAGATGCGTTTCGTCGTTACTCGTCCTAATTGCTCTGATTACTCCTACCGTACATGTAGGTTTTCTACTTGTTCGCACGCTTTGGCTCAATTTCCTAGCGGTCTACGCGTTACCTCCCTCCTTGCGCTCGCTTACTGCATTAGACGACCGAGTTCGGCGTCGCGCACCAATTGGCTAACCCACTCCCGCAAATTTCGCAAGCAATACCTGGCAACCATGGGTTCCTCAAACTGTGGGCGCTCTTGCCACTCCATGTGCGGCTCATCCCGTTCCCACGCGTCTGCGGCATTAAAGGCGACAGGCCAGTTCGGGAAATAGACGTTATGGAATGCGTCGTGCTGTTGCCGATGGTTAGCGACAATCCGTTTAAACTCGACCGTCCAAGACATTGCGTCCTGGTTAGTCGCGGCCCATCGGGGTATCGGCGGTGCGACGACAATGGGTGCGCGTGTTGGTACCCGCCGCGATAGCATCCCTAGATGGCGTTTGATCTTCTTGAAGGCTGCATTAGGGTTGGTCGCATGGAGCTGCTCCGGTTGCGCCTTCCGATAAATGTATTGGTAGCCTCCAAGTAAGATGACGCACTTGGTCAGTGGCGTCAAGACGGCGCTGGCAAGTTGAATCATGCGTATTAGCGTGGTGCCAGGCCATGCGCACACTAGCCACTTATTGTCGTTGGCTAATTCTAGCAACGGCAGCGGAAGCGCGTCGCCCATGATGATGACATGCGTCCACCAGGCGTATCCAGAGGTGAGGTATTCCCGCACCTCCTCCAAAAGCCGCCCCATGACATTGTGGCAGTGTCTGGGTTGTTCGCCCTGCCGCAACTGCTGGATCGTGCGCCCGATACCCCAGAAGGTATCTGTCGTTACCTCCAGGAGCGGTCGGTTGCCCGTGAGCTGCAGGAGCCGCGCGTAGTTGGGAATGCTGAATTTGCGGATCAATATTGGCCGCATTATGTGTTCAAGCAGCGGTTTGAGCCGGGCGCTTGTAATGTTATCGACCAGTTCGTCCTTGAGCGCCCGTGCTCTTGCTTTGATTTGCTGCGGCGTTCCAATCATGTCCATGAGTTCCTTGGCCGCTTCCATCAGGCCAAGCACGAGAAGCACTCTTACCTGGTAGTGCTGTTCGACGGTCGGGGCCGTCGTGCCGTCATGGTGGAAGGGCGTCGCTGCCTCGTGCATGTTGGACAGCTCCGGTCACTCGGTACCGTGTGACAGGAACGGGACATAGGGCTGCGTTAGGTCGACATGATAAGTCGGGATGCTGGGCAGGCGGTAGGTAGTTGCCTCGGGCGGAGCGTATGGCCCAGTTGTTGATAACCGTCGGGCCGGACCGCCTTCAGATCGTCTGATGTCGTTGCCATCGCGTTGCCGAACGCTTTGGTCCACTTGACTGTCGCTGCGTCGCCGAACGCTGCAGTCGTCCAGATTGTTTTCATCGCGTTGCTGAACGCTGTTGTCCATCTGTAATAATATAACCTTTATAGGTTCTGTCCCTTTTCGCAATAATCGGTTTACGCTTCGCATACTAGTGCAATTTGATACAATAGCTGCGTGATTTCTACCTCTGCTTTTGATTTCTCGCGCGCGTCCGCAGACGGAATTCCTTATGCCCAAAGAGGCGTGTTTTCTACTGCTCTGGGGTGTTCTGTGGTCTCTTACTAGTTACCTGCCTCCCTTTGCTGAAGGTACACGTGCGAATAAATTCCCCCCTTAAGTCCTATTCGTCGTTGCCCCTGCGCTGTTCGCCGAGGCGAAAAAGTCCCGTGCAGCGAACGTAATGGCCTACCCAATTGACCAGCTCCGCATGGTAGGCAGGTGCCACCACCGGTTCGGCCCATCGTTGGCGCTCCTCGTCCCGGTTGAACGGTCCGACCGTATCCCAGGCTTCGGGTGCCGTTAGTGGTACCGACCATGGGGGCATGATGACGTTTCGCAGGGCCTGGTGCTGCTCAGTAAGGCGCAGTTTTCGGATGCGCAGCTCCGTTGCCCATGCTTCGCTGGTGTAATTGACCGCGTTCCATTGCGGTGGTGGCGGAGCGATGTAGACGGCCGCGGTTTCTCGGAGGCGCCGTTCGAGCACCTCCAGCTTGCGCTTAATGCGCTTGGTGAACGCACTGGGCGAATAGACCTTGCGGTCGGCTTGCCATAGTTTGCCATAACCGCCGAGAACAATTACGCAATCCGTCTGTGGCTTAACGAAGGCGTTGGCCCATTGGATTAGGTCGGCCATCTCCATACGCGGCCAAGCGAACACCAGCCAGTTATGCTGGTCGGCGACGTTGAGCAACGGTAGCGCCTGTTCGTCGCCCACGATGATGACTTGGGGCCATCGAACGAGGCCGTCTCGATGGTACGCCCGGATCTCTTCAAGCAGGCGTCCCGTCACGTTGTGGAACGTGCGGTCACAACAACACTGGATGTGGGTCGTGCCGGTTCCCCAAAAGTCGTCGAACGCCGCGCTGAGCAAAAGTCGGTCGCCGGTGGCTTCCAGCTCTTCCGCACATTCGATTATGGCGAACTTGGCCAGTAGGATCGGCCGCATGATGTGCGGGTAATAGGCCTGGAGCATATGACGCCTTTTGAGCGGCAGCCGACGAAGTAAGGCAATGCTGCGGAGTTGCAGCTCCGTTGGGCTGATGTCCGCTTTAGCCAGTTCCTTTCCGGCGTTATCGAAACCCAGCAGCTCCAGGACGCTGAGGTGAAAATGTTCGGACGCGCTGGACAGGCGCCGTCCGTTGTGCTCGAACGTGTCGATTGTAGTAGTTTCGTTGGCGAGCAAGGGCCGACAGGTGCCTTTAGAGGCAAAGATTTGTACGAGCGGCCCTCGTTGAATGCGGTAGATGGGCACCGCCGGGTAAACGCCGCCGCCACAAACCATCGGTACGTGCGGCACGCCTTTTGGTATCAGCGGCCTTCGGACGTCGTTGGTGCTGTAGCTCCGTCGCATCTATAATGTGTATACCGAAATAAGTCTGAGTGCAAAGATAGTCTTATTTACCTGTGAATGTATTCCTGATCCCCTCTTCTACCCCCCTTTTGGTTGGCCTGTTGTGTTCACTTGTGTTGAGGTACGTGCGAGTATAGTTAGGATTAGTCTACCCGCAGGTCAGGGTCGTCCGAGTCAGACTCTTCATGGGGTGGTGGTCGGGGTGTCCGTCGTCGCCAAGCTGCAGGGTGTAATTCCTGGCTAGAAGGATATCGGGGAAATGAGGTTGGTGGCTGTGTCCCACCTGGCGAGTGTCCTTCCATTAAAAGTTGTCGTGGGGTTGGTGTTGGGGCACTTGTCATTGAAGTGGTGACAGTAGTGGATTGTGTGCGTGTAGTGGAGGCTAGTCTAGTTGATGTTCCTGCCGTTTCAGTGGTGGTCGTCTCTGGTTCCTGGAAAGTTACGCGTCTATGTCTGCGTAGGGCGTCTCCTACCTCTTCGTCTGATGCTGCGCCGTATGGCCTAAAGACCCGATCCCTGGCCTGGCGATGTAGTAAGTGTCTGGTTGGGACCGTCGCATGAGTCGTACTAAGGCGTATTATTCCTGAGGAGGTAGTAACAGCAGTAGTGGGATGTACCAGCTCAGTGATGGTTACCGAGGATGGTCCTGGTTGGTCAATAGTACCAGACTGGATGGTTGAACTTCCTCGTGCTGGCGTGACTCGTTTCCGTTGAGTGGCCCGTCCAACAAGTGCCTTCCCTCGTTCTTCTGCCGATGCTCGTGTGCGGGGAGAGGTACCTAAGGTTACAGCACGAACGATCCCCATTCGGTGGGCGGGTGGTTCACTACTTGATTCCGCAAGCGTGAATTCGCTTAGTGAGTCGGAGGTTCCTGGTTGCGTAGTAGGCGTCCTAGAACTACTGCTGGACGTCTCCTGTCCTGCTTGACCGCGTCGTTCAGCTGAAGAGGGGTCCTGCGATGTCTGGCTGGTTAGTTCGTCGTCCGCTTCGGCTGCTCTCACGTCCACCGTGGTACCTTCACCAGATGTCTCTGACAGGTAGCTGGACATTGGTGACCCTGGAGGTTGAGTAAAGGCTGCTTCACGAAAAACGTATTGATGGGGCGACATAGGTCTGTCGGCAGCTGCTGGTGGAGCGCTATAAGGGCGTATCGTTGTATAGTCCCCCACGGTTTGGGTTGACATTTCCATTGGTATCCGCAGCCGTGATGCCATAATATGTTCAGCTGGTCGTGATTGAAATAACGGATGGTCCTGAGCAGCAAGCATAATTGCATAGCGTAGGTCTCCTGAAGTGTATGGACCAGGTACGACGATTCCACCTGAAGCTCCTCGCGGTGTAGTGGACAGCGTAATATCTGCGGGATAGAAGTGTTGTCCTTCAAGTATGCCTACTCCTACAGTCGGTACGCCGAATGGAACTTCCTCGCTAGTAGCGACTATCCTTTCCATCGTTGTTACTGGCACGGTGTGTCGTCCATATTCTACCTGCGTGTCTCGGCTACCAGGTTCTGGTATGTACGAGAAAGCCTCTCGACTGGTAACCTGTTCCTGTGATATCGGCGGCCAAGATGGTTCTATTTCTCTATCTGGATCAGTCAGTGGAATCCGATTCCTGACTGTCCTTGGATTCTGCGGCTCGTAGTCGTCCGTCCGATATTCGATGTGTTCCATTGCTGCTTGTTCTGCCTCAATCTCAGCATAAGTCCGGCGATATAAGTTAGGATCGTTGGGGTCACCCATTTCTATACTCTCGGTGTCTGAACTATCACTGACTGCTGTTCTTACGGTGCGTACTGCTATTTCATCTACGGGTTCTATCTCAGTAACGAAATCCCTATCAGCAATAATTCGTTGGGTTGGTTCATTCAGTCCCCTTTCTAATACAGACGCGTGTACCTGACCTAGCCAGTCTCCCACATTAGGTACTGGATCTAACGCCCTAAAACAAGGTTTTGTCCTATTAATGTGCACGACATGTTCCATGCCTTCCGGGTTGGAATGCATTCTTACACTCATGCATGGCGGAGTGATCCTTAGTATTTTGTATGGTCCGCACCAACGAGGTGTAAGTTTCCTAGATGTTCCTGGTGTGGTGTCGTGCCTATAGACCCAAACTAACTCACCTGTTTGGTAGCGAGGTTCGCGGGTTCGCCTATTGTACCTTAGCTGATTTATCTCTTGCGCGGCTCTCATTGACTGGTATGCGCGTTCCCTAATAGAAGCCATCCAGCGCTGCGCGTTGGCCCTATATGAGTGAGCTCCAGTATATCCTGTGGCTGCACTATGCGTGTCATATTCTCCGGGGAGCCTAGGGTAGAATCCGTGCATGAGCAAGAATGGTGGATATTTTGTTGCTGTGTGTACTGATGAATTATACGCCATGATGCAAAATGGTAATGATACATCCCATGAGTGATGATCATTTTGTGGTACACTTACTCGTAACAAATATAGTAGGGTCCTATTAAATCTTTCAATTTCACCGTTTGCCTGAGGGTGATAAGCTAAACTCATGTGCCGGAATATCTGCATTTCCTGACACAGGTTTTCGAACATGTGTGCGGTGAAAGCACCTCCTCTATCAGAATATAGCTCCCTGGGAGCTCCGTACTTGTTGACTACCTCATATAAAAATATGTGTGCGGCTGTGTGTGCATCCTGGTGCCTTATTGCCACTGCTATTGCGAATTTTGTGAATTGGTCGATGAATGCAATGACATAGCGGTTACCCGCTTGCGACCGAACTTGAATATCGAGTATGTCTACGAATACACGATACATTGGTTGATTTGCCAACGGAACCCTACCCAATCCGGTGGTTATCCGAGCAATTGGGTCCTTCGCGGATTGGCATAGAGTGCATCGCCTGATCCATTGTTGTGCGTGCTCTGACATACCCTTCCAGTAGTAAAATTGTTTTAATTTTGCTAGTAGTCGATCGCGGCCAGGATGTCCTCCATATAAGGTGTTATGTTCGTGTTTGAGTACCTGTTGTACTAGTGTAATTGGGACGCACAGTTTGTAATTTATGTCACCTGGCTGTAACGGATGCATGTATAATATTTTGGTGTCCTGAGCTAGCTCAAAGTAATGAGCCCGCATTTCTATTCTTAGTGCGCCCAATTCGGCCTTAGGCCGTGTTTTGTTATATAGATACCACCAAATTGGACCCAGTTCTGGGTCATTTCTTTGGATGTACGGCAAGAGCCGTACTAGATTAAAATCTGGGAGGTCTGAAAAGAATGGTAGGTATATGTTTTCATGAGTATCCTGTGCGTCCTCGATCCTAACTGTTGGCAATATCTCAGTTTCATAATGCATCATTAATTTCATGAGCCTATCAAATTCTTGTTCCGTTGGTAGTGTGGTTGCTCTTAGTCCTACAGTTTCTGATTCAGGCCGGTGTGGCCTTTTAGATCCTCGAGCCTGAGGTCCGACTCCAGAACCCGAGATAGTTGTAGTGTGTACTGGCATTGCTGGTGTCCCTCCTGGATCCATCCTAATTGGGATAGCACTGAGCGTGGCTGCTTGCTGTGTTAGCGTCGCTGGGGGTACTGTAGTTATCTGCGTGTCGGGAACTAGTTGCGATGGGATTGCCTCGGGGTTTGGCTGTCCTGGGGGAGCTATCGGGCTTCCTATTATCGCTGTTGGCGCCCCAGGTGCGAGCGGTGTCACTGTGCGTACGGGATACGGCAGGTGCGATTGGTCCCATGCTGTGCAGGTTGTGGGTGGGCGAGGTCCGGTGGGTCGTCCTCGACCCATCATTAATATTTCATAAGTGTCTCCCGTTTGTTCCTCGCTGATGGATGGGTCGTATCTAGGATCCCGCGACAACGCATCGGCATTGCCGTTCTCTTTACCTGGTCTATATAGTATTTCAAATCCTCCGAATTCAAGTAGTAATTCACTGCGCCACTGAGATAAGCGTGAATTCCTGGGCGGTTTGTCAAACAGGGCTTTTAGCGGCTTGTGATCGGTCTCGACATGGAATTTGTGCCCGACGAGGTAATGCTTAAAGTGTAGCGCTGCCCATCTGATTGCGAGAGCCTCAGTTTCGATTGCGGGGTAACGGCGTTGATAATCTAGCAGAGCCTTACTTGCGTATGCAATGGGTTTAAGACCTTGTTTAGTTTTCTGCGAGAGCACTGCACCCATTGCGTATCCTGAAGCGTCCGTCTGTAAAATGAACGGCTGTGTAAAATCGGGATGTATTAGCACGGGTTCATCTAGTAGCGCCTGTTTTAGTTTCTTAAAGGCGTCCTCGCACTTAGGTGTCCACTTAAATACTGCGTCTTTGCGTTTCAGTTCGTTCAGTGGTTCGCATATGTCTGAGTAGCTTGGTATGAATTTGTGATAGTAACCTACTAGTCCCAGGAAACTTTGAAGCTGCTTCAGCGTCTCCGGGCGTTTAAATTCTTCAATCGCTATTGCCTTTTCTGGGTCTGGTTTTACGCCTTCTGTACTAATTATGTGTCCTAAATATTTTAGACTACCTCTGCCAAAGTGGCATTTTGATGGTTTTAATTTTAAGTTTGCTCTGCGAAAACGATCGAACACCCTAATTAGGTCTGCTAGGTGATCCTCAAACGTTGGTGAAAATACCAGTATGTCATCTATGTAAATCAAACATTTCTCCCACTCTAGCCCCTTTAAAATCATGGACATGCAACGTTGAAAAGCTCCTGGGGACGAGTTTAAGCCAAACGGTAGGACATTGTATTCATACTGTCCATGAACCGTTACGAAGGATGTTTTGTCCTTAGTTTCTGGGTCTAATTCTAATTGCCAGAAACCCTTATTTAGATCTAAGCTGGACATTAGTTTAGTATTCCTGAGGCATCCCAGAATATCATCTATTCTAGGTAATGGATATGCGTCCTGTTCTGCTACCGTGTTTACCTTCCGAAAGTCCACACAGAGTCGGAGTGAGCCGTCACTCTTGGTTACATACACTATTGGTGATCCCCAAGGTGAGCTCGATGGTGATATTAGTCCCGCATCTAGCATACTATTGAGTTCCTCTCTAAGCGGTTCGCGTAAGGAATGTGCTAATCGATACGGTGCTTGCTTAATTGGCTTAGCATCTCCGGTCTCGATGCGGTGCCTATGTTCTGTGTAGCGTCCTAAATCGAAATCGTGCGTGCTGAAGACATCTGCGTTTTCAGCAATTGCGGTTTTCAACTGTTTTAGCTCAAACGGAGACAATAGGGTCTTATCAAAATCTATTTTACTCAAGACCGTTTGAGCTCTTTCGTGGTCAATTGACCTTTTCCCTGCCTCTATGTGTTGAATGATTCTTTCAGGATGCGCAGTAATGTTATTTATTTGTTTGGCAGGTTTGTGTTCCTCATACCGGATCAAATTTTTGTTTGTGTCCTTCAAGAACTGCACGTTGGGGTTCATCATTACCTCAATGTGACCTATCGTTTGTCCGGCATAAATGGTGACTGGTGTGTTTCCAAAATTGATTACTGCGATTGGTATGGTTCTTTGGCTTCTTAACACTAATGCATGTGCCATTGCGATGTCAACCATTTCTGGTGCGGGCACAAATAGTGCCGGTCCTACGCCTGTTTCTGCTATTTCTGGGATCGCATTAATGAATGTTTCAGTGTTTGGTTCTATTGTGGTGAGCTTCCGACACATTACTGCAATTAGTGGTGGGTCGTAGCGCTCTAGACCTGCAAAAGGTATCTTAGCCTCTTCCTCATCCACTGCTATTTCTAAGCAACGTTCCTTAAAATTTATGATGCACTTTGGCAACTGGGACATGAAATTTGTTCCTATGATGCAGTGATAAGGTGCTGTTTTAGTGACAAAGAATTCTGTTTGTACCTTTATGGACCCGATCGACAAAGGTACACTTATGCTGCCATCTAATGCTAGTTCCTGTTTAGTGGCAGATACTATCCTAGTGGAATCGTCAGGTTGCGGCTGGAGGCCTAATTTATTTACCAAGTATTGGGACACGATGGAAACATCTGCCCCTGTATCTATTAGTGTAAGTACTGGCGTGCGGTACACAAATGCGTTGATTAGCAAGGGTGCGTCCATGTGATGTATTGCGTTGACCTGTCGGTGGTATGCTACGGTGCGATGTCCCCTGCGTTGGGATCGCTCAGATACTGCGAATAATTCAGTAGGTTCTACTAGAACGATGCTTTCATCTTCGTTGGTAGCGTTTAGTCGTGCTGAGCGGCGTGGACTCATTGTACGTAATTCGAGATGTTCGGTGGAAGCAGCTGGGGCTGAAACAGTTGGTCGCGGCGCGATTGTGGTGCCATACTCATTGTCCGTCTTAACATGCAACTCGGGTCGCCTTAGTTCCTCCCGTCCACATGGTCGTTGTTGCCACCAACGCTGTAGACGTCCTTTTATACATTTAGGACAGAAACCAGCTTTCTTCCTAAGGTATATTACTGCTCCTATTCCGGCAATTGCTAGCACTATGAGCATCCATAAGTAAGGAGCTACGCCAGTGGTAGTGATGTATGGGAAGTCAATTACTTTCTTCAACTGCTCGTCTGCTATTTGTTGGACTTGTAGGTTCGTCGCTTTAGCGTGTTCCAACGAGCTCCAAGCAATTGGTTTGAGCGGTATGTCCGGAAAGTCATGGACCGTGATGTTAGGTCCAATATGGATTGTGACTTCCTGCGCGTCTAGTGTGCTAGCCAGCATAAGTGGCCCGACCACGAGCTGGGTATAGTTGTTGTGTGACAGCCACAAAACTCCGTTGTCAGCGATGTTAATCGTCTCTCCTCGGGTAACGTGGCTAAGATGTTTCTTCTTGGAGACGACAGCCTTACGTTCAGCAGTTCGAATTAGCACTCCTTGTGCCGTGGTGTAGACGTCTGTATGGTTTGCCATTGGCCCGACCAATGCACTGTTCTTGCAAAGTTGGCGAGCTTCCTCTGGAGCGTCCTCGCCCATGATAATCCAGTCCAAACAGCGCGATGTATGGTCTGTTGCTAAGGCGTGTATTTCGCAGAATGCAATACCTGGTCGCGTGTTGCATGCGTGTAATTTTAGTACTTCATAGCGTGCTCGTTCTATCCGTGTAGCGTAGTCAGGCAAGGGTAGTTTCATGTGAGCACCGCGTTCTGGAACGTTCCAGCCGACGTTGTAGATTCGAAAGTAGGGCCGGACGTCGTCCGACGTGACCAATGGCACCCGCAGTATAAATGCAAATTTGAATGAGCCTAGATCGATGTGCACTGGGTAGATTTGCCCAAATTGGTATGCCAGTGCAGGTTCGCGTATTAAAATGGTTTGCGCTATCTGCGAGTTCTTTTGGAATAAGTTCTTAAGCGTGGATGCGTCCACTACCTTAGGCGATAATTGACCGCTCATCATGGCTTCCATGACAGCGTCAACCGAAGATCTAAGGCTGGTGCGAAACATATGGTTAACTAGCTCGCGGTGGACCTCAGTTACATAGCGTTGCTCCTGGCACCTTACCTGGTCGATCATAGTGACTACCTCCTGCATCTCGTGATGTAAGAATGAGTATAGCTCCTCATTAGCGTGCGTTAATTTCATGATCGCTCGCGAATTACCGTAAGCGACATTATATGTGTTCCTCATTTCTTTAGATAACGCTAGCACCTGCTTATTTAAGTCCTTAAGGTGTACAGCGTTGGTGAACGCTACACCTACACCTAGAAATCCTGTTACTACGCCTGCGGCTCCAGCTAATGCAGCGAGAAAACGCTTCTTCCTAACCTTAGGTTCCTCACAAAGATGCGAATTCGCCTCGCAATACTCGCGCATGAGTGCCATGTAGTAACTAGTATCTAGTACACCTTGATAGGTGCTCCTTAGTTCTCTTTCTAATTCCTGTATTTTCTGTTGTAAATCCGGCATGGTAGTACAATTTGGGTTGGGACAGCAATTCCCCAAACATGGTTTACCCCGAGGAGTGTATACACACCACGCCATACCAGTGGCTTGCCTACTAGGTTGTAGTCCATCTAGGGATAGTCTTAAAATTATTGGTAAAAAGGTAGATTGCGAAGCAGTTATTACTAAGCCTTGCGGTTCGATTAACGTGCCCACTTGTTGATTTACCATGGCTCCTAAGCGTGCGACTTGGTCCGAAAATGGCGTAGCAATTGCGTGAGTTTGCCCTAGGTAGTGGAGGATCAATAAAATCATTAGTGTTCCCATTAATTTGGTTCCTTTGTTTAGCAAACCTACCGCAGCTTTTATACTCCGTCCTAATCCGTTTGGAGAGGACCGTACCGACCCGATCGGTGATGCCCGGTCACTCCCGTCGTTAGCATTATCATGCCCATTGCTGGCAACTCCAGTGTCCACGGCGAAACTTAGCTCAGAAATGAGCTCGTCGGAGTCGAGTGAGTCAATCGCTGGCATGTTGAATTCGTCACCGCTTGCGTCACTGAGTACTGCACTCAACTCACTTTCAAGTTCCTCTTCGTCGATGAATGTTATGTCCGCGTCATGGTCCATGTCTGGAATTAAGTCCATGTCTTCCGTTGGGTCATTTTGCCAAATGTTTTGAGCGGGCTTGCGTAACCATAACAGTCGTAGGTATAATAGTTCCTCGCGCTTCGGTTTACTATCCATGTCAATGAAAAGGGCGTTAGCCATTATAGCGTACACGAGGTGATGTAGTGACTGCACCGGAACCCTGGGTCCGGTTTCGTCAAATTCCGTAACTAGATGGTCTAATAGGTACGGCGCGTCCACTACCGTTTCTAGAAACTCCAAGTTGGCTTCCCTATACGCTATAAGTTCATAAGCGGAGTGTAATCCTTGTGTGCTACCTGGTCGAATGGATACCGTCCCGTCCCTTCTGATGGTTCCATAGTCGGCGGACAGATTCCCGGTGTAATCCCATTCGCCGTGATAAGTGGTGAAAGCACACTCTTCCCTAGGCATGAAATTTATATTGTGTCTTTCCTCGCACATGATGCATGTCTGTAGAATAGGAATTTGGGATCGATACACCTCTGTGATTGCCTGCGTAATGCTCATCGCGTTAATAACTCTGGCAACGATCTCTAAAAGTCCCTCTAGGTGTTTTAACATGCAACTGCTGACGTGTATCCCAGGCATAGTGTGTAGGAACGGAGATGCGAACCCTAACAGCCCTGACAAAACGGCAGCGTCCCGCCGTCGGTCGACTCGGGCCGTTCCAGCCACTCGGGCCCTGAGCAACTGGTGGGCATGGCATATCCGCTCCGACACAGCTATGACCCTGCGGTAGAATAGTGTTTTCACTGGCATCCGATCTTCCCCGAAACGTAGCTTAGGTAGTGCGAGAATGTAATGGGGGAATTTTCCGTGACATTCCGGTTTAACTGCTGGTACAAATTCTGAATCCGGTCCCAGCAGCAGTAATCGCTCCTCTTCAGGTAATTCTTGCAAAATCAGTGGTTCCACTATTTCACTGGAGCTATCTAATGCGTGCAATTTCCTCAGTATGATGTCTAATATCTGTTGCTTATGCATCCGAGTATTCCTGCGATCTAACTTGTACTTAAATGCTATCAAATCTGTGTCAGTGTTGTTAATCGCGGTGTCCAGACTAACTTGGCCAAAAGTGTCTGCATTCCCTAGTGGTTCGGGTGATTCTAATGCACGTTCAATCATCGTAGTCAAATCAACCGGTGATTCGGTCGAGTCAATCCCTAATGCGTGGGCTTCTTCTGTACTCAGTTGGCATGCTACAATTTCTGTTTTACTCTCCAATCGTTGGTTTTCTGTCCCATTTGCTCTCTGTGCTATAGTGTTTACCATAGGTGTTATCACCACAATCTTCGAGCTTTTGCTGGTTACTACTAATTCTTCCTTATCGGCATAGTTCTTCGTTAGGTTACTAGGTTCTCCGTCAGTATCATTAGGTTCCGCCATATTCTCATGATGTTCTATAATTTCATTAATTCCAGCTCGATTATCGCGATGTTCCAGGTTTGTAATGTTTTCGGCACTCGGCTCGGTGTTGTCTCCGTGTAGCCCTAAACCTGTTTCACTCACATGCTGCACAGTCTCTACCCCCGGTTCTACACACATTCCCGTGGTGTCGGTTCCAGCCGACTCAGACTCAAGCACACACATTTTCACCTGCCGGTTTGAGCTACTATGCAACGACAAACGATAACCGCGGCTCCCGACCTGGTCGGGCCCTACGGCTCCTACACTTAGGGACCGAACTCTATTCGAATTTGATCCTACACATAAATTATAATTTTGAACGGAGCTAGGGCAACCAGGACAGCTCACTTCCCGGCGCCTCCCTCGCACCTGGCCAGTGTCCACGAGCGGTCTTCCCCGGCCTCTAAAGATACTAGGGGTACACATACGCTTTCGAATTTTGAACGGAGTTAGGACAATCGGACTGACCCGTGTTCCGAAGGTCTCCATCGCACCTGACCAGTGTCCTTTACGGTCTTCCCCGGTCGGTTGAAAAGCTACAGGGGCCTCACACGGCCGCCCTAAATTGGTGGAAGTCAGTTTAGTTAAGTTGGATGCATCCGCTAGGTTAAGTTCACTTAGTTCCTTAGGTTCTCGGTTCCTCGGTAATCCATTCCATCCGCTAGGTTCCATTAGGTTCTCAGTATCCGCAAGTCCATTAGGTTCCATTAGGTTCATAAGTTCCTCCGCAGGTTCTTCTGGTTCCGCTTCACATATATAATTTTGAATAAGCCTACAGAAAGTCGCTTCCCCAGGTTGTACCGTGCCGGCGTTAGAGCCATTACCAGACACGCGACCCCTATTAATCGGCCCCCGAAGTCCGAACGGCGTCTCTCTAGGTTCCATTCCATTAGGTTCTCCATCCATTAGGTTCTTAGGTTCCATCCGATGTGCAGCCGCCTGAGATGGGTTACACGTGCCAGCGTTTGGGTCATTGCTTGACACGGATGCCCTATTAATCGGCCCCCGAAGTCCGAACGGCCACCTCCCATATTTCTCACTCGGCACATCAGGATCATTAGGTTCCATTAGGTTCTCGGTTCCTCCTCCCCTCTCACTCCTCTGCTCGGTATCTCGGTACTCTTCATCTCCTCGCGCTGACTTCCTATCGGGATATACAAATAAGTTGGTTGGCCAACCAGTATTCACAAGGTCTCGGGTCACACCCTGCGCGCCAGGGGTTGGAAACAACAAAGCCGAGCGCCGTGTAGGTTCAATGTTGCTGTGTACTTCACTGTAGTTGTACTCTCCGTATGCAAGTGTTTCCTCTTCATATGTTTGCTTTGGTTCTATGCCACTCCGCGACCTGATCGCTTGTGACCAATTTCGTGGTGTGTCTTTACTGGTTTGCAATGAATTTACCTGATGTACATCTGGTTCTGGTTCAATTTCATCTGGGTATGCTTGCTCAATTTCAAAATTTGGACTGCTCTGTTCTTGCATCGCTTCATCTTCAGTGACCATCAAGTTAACTTGCGCTGAACGGGTGCCCAAGCCAGCTCCTGCGCGCTCTTCCAGCGTAGACATTTCATGTCGCATGACATCTAAGCGGTGTGCTAGCTCAGGATCTACTGCTTTGGTCACTGACATTACGCCGGCGTTACGGCGATCAACTCGTTCGTTATTATGTATTGGTGCCTGCGCGGGTCTATTTCGAGGCACTGCTCCTAATTGATTTGCGTTATTCCAACCATTACTAGGCGTGCGCGGTCGAAACGGTGCGGCTTCGGCCGACAATGGTTGGGGTGGTGCGGCATAGCGTCGATCGGGTGCTGGGTTATATCCGTTATTTCGCTGGTTATACCCATTTGCGCTGCGTCCGCGAGATCTATTGTAATATTCGGTCTGACCACCATTGCCATACGTGTTGTAGTTTGCGGACTCTGGGCGGTAGTATCCTTGCTGCCCATAACCAGTGTATCCCCGCTGATTAGCTGTATTATTCCAATCATCACGTCGCGAGTAGCGTGCTCCACCTCTAGGTTCAACTACTCGATAGCGAGGACGATTATTGTACTGCGGTGGCGGCCTAGCATATTCGATAGCGGGTGGTGGCGGTGCGTTGTAAGCGTAATTTGGCGCTGCTCGCGTGGCTAAACGTATATTCTCGTTTTGCAATGGATCGTATATGTCCATTCGGAAATACGGGCATTCCCTAGCGAAATGCCCTAGGTAGCCGCATCGAAAGCATTGGTTTCCTACTGGCGTTGCTGGTGGTATTGCATTTGCGCCTACTTGCGGTGCTCCGTTATTCTGCATCATCGCATTTAACTGGTGTTGCTCTGTGCGCTTGTCTAGTAGATCAATGAGCCGAGCGATAGTAGCATCGCTGCCGGCTGCGGTGCGCTTGTTCTCATCGAGTGCCTCACGTATTTGATCTACTAGTTGGCTATTTTCACCTCCCTGTGTCATGTAATTGACTGTTTTAGACCGGCTACTTTTGCGAACCGGTACTCCGATAATATCCTTTTGGGACGCTATAATGGCGTCCTCTTTGTACTTGAGCTTATCCATCATGTGTTTGAAAGATGGATAAGTTTTCCCTATTACGCTAGATTTCAACTCCTTCCTCAGTCCTTGTCGCAGAAACTTTTGTAGTAACGCGTCACGTTGTTCGCCTTCTACCTCCGGGAATGCTTTGTCCACTAGGTTTTGAAGGTCCAGTCCGTACATGGCGACTGATTCTCGTTCTCCTTGTATGCGCATGCGTAGCGTGATTAATGCGTCTTCGTCGCGCTGCGAGGAGGAATACATGAAACCCATGTTGTAACAAAGGGCTTCGTACGTTTGTTTCTGGCAGTCCGGGAAACTTTCGTAAATCTTAAGCGCTTCGTCCTTTAATACAGTCGGGAAACAGATAAGTTTCTGTTCAAGTGTCCATCCGTTTGCGTCCGTCAGGTTGTCATAGGTGGCTAGCCACGCCTCAAAGTCCTGTCCGTCAGCTCCTGAAAACCGTGGGATGTCGCCCACCTGTATGATTGGGGCCGTGGTGGTTGTCCGTTCCATAAGCTGCTGTAGGATTGCTACTAGTGGGTCGCCTGATACAGTGGGGCTGGGTCCATTTGTACTACCAGCCGTGGTGGCTGTGCCACCTCCTACATTTGTTGTTGACGTGCCGCTAATCGGCGTTCTATTTGCGCTCGCTGGCAATGACATTTTTGAATTCCGAATTAGTAATATTCCCTATTTGTTTTGAGTTGTTGGGCGTCCGTAACTCAAACCTGACTTGAGCACGGATGTTAAATGTATAATCAGATATATGTGTTTACTTTATTACGGAATTTCTACTGTTAGTAAAATTCACTGTACCTGTGTGCCTATCCCTTAAGGTATGCGACTGGTTGTGTGAACTTTTCGCTTCGCTTGATCACCACAGCTAACGACACTCTAAATGTGACCTCAAGTTCACTGAGGCGAGATTACGTTGTTTCTCTAAAGATAATTGCTTGTTCAATCCGCTAGATTCAAACCGTGTCCTATAGATTATAACTATCTCGTTATTTGCAATCAAAATCGATTGGTTTACTGGTCCGAATTCACTCTATCGTCTCAACTCATATACCGATGCAAAAGTAAGTTTCACAGGGTAACTTAAGACGGCAAAAAGACACGTGTAGAGCCCAAAATAGCAGTTTGAAATCACTCAACGGGTCAAGACGTTACAACCCATCCGTACGAAACCAGGAGAATTTCAGCGGCCCGGGTTTAGATTGAGTTGGAGGTATGTGCAACATTGAGGCAAAATTACTCTTTTCACGTTCTTCACAAATATCGCAAAACACTGTAAACATTTACACTTAGCAACCGTAGTAGACAACATTTATTATAAACTGTGACAAATTACTATATAACACTGACCATAGCACAACTTTCTGTCGCGTAGAGCAATATAGTCCAGCTCCGATACAATGTCCAACTATTCGGCCAGCGACCCGATAAATTCGGTTGTCGATTGTCGTGTCGATGCCCCTCGGAATACGGTAGGCGGTATTACCAGGCAACGGCTGGACGGCACGCGGCGATAATTCTACCCCCTTTCTGACGAATCGATAACTGGATATGGCGTCCCACAGCACGAAATTGTCTATATGCCAACAATCGATGACGAGCGTGACACGTAGAATTCCAAATCGGTAGCACGTTGAACTGTTCCCAAGCGAGATGTCGCAGGGAATAATCAATTACGGTGGCAAATAGTCACTAGGCAGTCGATATTTCGAGCGAGTTACGTTACTAGTACCAGTTCCGATATAGTCCCAAAATAAATAATTACTCACTTCGACTCGATAATCTAGTCAAACAACCCGGTAGCGGATAAACCTGAAACCATAATTTAAGACCACTTCGTTATCTCCGCAAATAGGCACGACAAACATACTCCGAACCATCGGATCGACAAGCGTGACCCGCTGTTACTCCACTCGTTGCCATTATACGCACCCAGCTGATACATCAATTTGGGGCTCACCCGCTCCAGGGCAGCCGGTCGCTTACTACCTTAAACCTCTAAGCCCAACTGTGAAAACGATGCACTCGATGTTCGAACCTGGCCTGTCGTACACTATGCACGCCGGAGCCCTTAGAGCGCGTGAGCGTTGCCACTACAGTATCATACATAGATAAAAACATAAGGATTTGAAGTACTTTTCACAAAGAAAACACTATGTTCACTAAAGCGACACTTTATACACAATTAACAAATATTTGGAAAAATCCCCTTTGCCTTAGATAGTCGTCAATTGTCCCTAGATGCGAGAGGTCCGGCACCTATTACTCTAAACTCATTTGTCCCAACAGTTTATTGACGCCTCACGGCGTGGCCCCCACTTTATTTATGTACTAGGACCAGTTCTGGCCCTAAGGGATCCCAGCTGCACCACTATTTTCTCAGCGTGTGGTGCCCGGACAACCCCGGCTTCCACGACTCCCCGGTGATCGATGCGATGACCTAAGGGAACCGCTTAGCTTAGCAGGCTGCCGGCGGGTTAACCAGGGTGTTCGGCCTGGCCCCTATTATGGCCCACGTGTCTAATGGTATGAGGTCCCCCGAGGGAGAGTCAACCCCTAAGCCTGCTCACAGGTAATAAGGCTGACTCGCCTTTCCCTCATAATCCACTTAATTCCCTAAGCGGGATTCTCTGGTCCTAGTGAGATCCTAGGGACCTTCCCCGTTGGTGGGTCCCTATGCACTTGTCTCGTTACTAATCTTAGAGCGTTGCTCCACCGACCCTGAAGCCTAGACTATAAGCGCGCACATTTCCTGAGGGGCCTAGTCGGGGTATGCTTTCTAAATTTTGATTATCATTCTCTAAATTTTGATTACTTATGATAGCACTGAGGCGGAGGCCCCAGTCCGATGATTGGTTTTGGTGTTATGGGTGGGGGGGGTCCGGGAAACGTGCAGGAGAACTTAATCGGGCGGGCGTGGTGTTGAGGAGGCATTGCTCACTGCGGTTAAAATTGACTTGGGTTCATAGATCTTTTAGGGGTGCTTGCCGGAGCTAAAATGTTCAAACTAAAACTACTGGGGCCAGACAATTAAACAAAATTCCGAACTGCTTCCAAAAGTGACACACAATTCAATCGTTTTACTATTGATCCCTTTTTTGCATTTAGCACGCTTTATAACATCGCCCAATTGGGGCGTACACACTCATTTATAACATACATGGTATAACGTAATTTGAATCGGGTACTTGCAAGATACCTTGAAGCATACATTACATGAACTCCAGCGTGCTATACCCCGAGTAAATTTTGATCGAAGAAAGCCAGACAAAATCCGTTTTTGAAGAGAAATGCTAGATTTTCCCTTAACGGTTGTTACCTATCCCTCATGTTGCGCTTATGCTCTGAGCTTCAAGTAGAAAGACCGAAGATCCAAGACTTCGTGCAATTTCAACGGCAACTGGAGTGGCCCGCGAACGGCCTAACTAACCCGAAATTCACTCCCGGAGAGCTCCGGAAGTGGGTGCCGATGTGAATTCTCCCCGTAGTTGCACGGTTAGAGAAACCACATCCCACCCAAGTTTAATACTGCTTAGCTCGCCGCCAACTCCAGTCCCCATTTTCGTTTGATGCTCAACTACTGAGTCTCCAAAAGTATTATTGGGTCCGCGGCCGTTTGCATTGCAAATTAACCAAACGCAACAATAACCCAGCGACCGAATGGGGATTCGACGCTGTAGTTCTATTTCATACACACGGGGGACAACCCGCGTTCCCTACGGATGCAAACGGCTACGTCCCCGAAAAGCGCTGCCGCGACTACTTCTAAAATTTGGCTGGAGCGTGTTTGGAGACAACCCTCGATTTTCCTTGGTCTCATTAATTTCCGCATCCTGAATCGTGTGGTTTTCGAGGAATCCTTCATACCATAAAAATCTTTCTTAACCTTAAACGCAGAAACGATTGTCGACCGAGGCAGGCACGAGTCGTCGCACGGTTGGGGGTGCTCTGCAATACTCTTTCAGTGAAGGGCCAAAACTCCCAGGGCTCCCGGTCACCGTAACCGCACGACTTAGGGACGCCTGGGCTTTTCCCCTCTTTCGTGAAAATTAGTGCAATTCCGCATTTATGAGAAACCCGCGAGGTGTCACTCAAGAAATGTCAAAATCGCGACGAGGATCGCGACTGTCTCGGCACTCCTAGAAGTTTGCTCTTAAATGCGTCCAAAACGATCTGCTTGTCGCGGAGTAGATATTTTAATTACGATCACGTAAAACAAAAGTTTTAGTCACTAAATCATTTTTCTGCCTGGACCTAGAAATTTTCTCTCACCATCATTTGCCTTAAAGTAAAATTTTAATCACTCCTCGGACCTGAGAAAGAATGAGAGCGTCCGAGGAGCGGGGAACCAGTCGAAACACTCGTGAGCATCAATTTTAAGCTACTCGACATAATTTTGCGAATTTCAACGGGCCGTCCTTTACGGGCGCGCGGAGCATCCTTCCGACGCTCCAACACCCGCAAAGGACGACCTTCCGCATGACCAAAAGAAGCGAACACCAGGGGAAGCTCTCCACCGTGGGGGCACGGCGAGGAACCACCCCTGGCACATCCAAACTAATAGAGAAAGAAAACGAAAACTTATTATGACAAAAATTTAAAAGAAGCGGCGACAACCGCCAAAACAAAACTCCTAAGCTTCGACTGGCTCCGATCGGGGAATCGGGCTCAGTTCTTTTATACTGTCTATCTACCCCCCCCATTATTTGGTCTCTTGCTCTTCGTCATCCTATGCCCTAAATATTCTCAAACTTTTTGTACTGGCAAGGCCCTACGTATATGTATAAACGACAATAGTGCTCGTACCAGCAGTTGGACATATATATGTAGATACACAAAAGCAACTTTTAAAACGCAAACTTTAAGCAAATCAAAACTTATAACGGCCGCTCACAGCAACACAGCTAACCCGCTCTACTTTACTCTGTCTACAGGCGGCGATTGTAAAAGATGTAGCCCACGGGGCATAATGACCGGCCAAGAGAAAAACAACCTAAACCTCGCGCTGGTCGGCGCGAGGTTTCCAGCTTGTTAAAATATACCAGCGCTTTAAGCGCTTTTGATGCATTATAAACTTTCGTTATTTTTGTTCATATTTCAGGAACGGCAAATAGTAGGCGACCGGGGGCGGGATCATATCCATGCCCTGGCTGGTCGCCTACTCAGGAGAAGCTTATATTTAATGTAAGTCCCCTAGGAGGCCCGCTAAGAGCAGAGAAATGCGTGCACGATAGGGAAATTTTGGGTCCCAATTGATTTAGGGGAATCCTGTGGAGGTCTGTTAGGGCGGATGGCCCCGGTTTTCAATAATATAGTTAGTATAGGACCCAATTAAAGTGCGGGGCTCCAAAAATCGGGGAGTTTTGATTTGGGATATAGTGATTTAGGGCCCTAAAGTTTGAAAGTTTAAACGCTGGGTCGGGGGTCCATAAGTACTTACGGGTCGGGAGTAAGTTGACCGAACGCGTGATTTTGAATCCTTACGAAGCCCTAATAATAGTTTAATGTCCCCGTTTTGGTTTGAAATCTATAAAAACCCCCAAAATTTCAATTTTCTTACCCCCCTTTAAAATTAGAACGTTGGTCGCTTTAGGTCAATTTTATCGTTTTTCAGTTGTATTCAAAACATCCCCTGAGATATATACATGTAACTATCATACATATTTCCTTTCCCTGCGTGTCAGGACAGATCCCCGAGATCCGAAATGAAATAAAATCCCCGTTCAAACTTTGGTAAAGGTTCTGTACTTTACCTCGGTCCATCCCGACACACAGGGCATATACAACTTCCATTGCACGTATATACACTTTGGTTAGGGACGCGTACCGGAATCGGCCTTGGGGCGCCTAGTTAACAGAATTTGTTAAGTCGGATTGTGAAAAACGTGAAATCTCTCCCCCTTGTCCCCGGCCGATTCGACTACGCATCCGTACAGCACTACAACACCAATAAATTGCACAACTATTTTATTATTTATAAAATCATAGTCACCTGGGATCGATCGGATACCCTAACCATGAGACTTTGATCCAGTTTTGCTGCGAAATCACCCCGCGCACCTCGGGCTGGTGGAGCGTGATTGTACATTTATAGCACACAATACAATACTTTATTTATTCAACACTATTATCGATGACATATCAATGAATTCGTGTATCACGCTCCACCGGTATCCGATTGCCCTTTATTTCCCCAAATTTGAGGCCCTTCTGGCCGGATTTTGAATGTTTAAGATTCCACGAAAACTCGGGCTGTTACATAAGAGCAAGCTGGGTCGGGTGATTTGGTATGAAGCCTAGGTGCGGCAAGGCCAGAGGATGGCAGAAAATCCAAATTTATTGTAATACCAAACAACAGTAGGAGCTTGCCTAGTGGAAGCGACAACCCACTGAAGGGAATTGATTGAACTGCTGGCCTGAACTTCAGTCATCTTAAGCAGATTGCCTTTGTTGAATCTGCGTACTAATCATTGTTGATTTTTATTATTCACCACCACTCCTCAGGATGGTAGTGTATAAGATATTTGATTGACGCACACATTCCGGTTTGATGTATATATATACACTTCTCATAATATACATGATTTTCAATACGACAATATAACACTATAACGCTAGGTATTTTTTGCTAGAAAAGTTTTATAAAATAGGTATATTGTACTAGGACCAGTTCTGGCCCCAATTGATCCCAGATGCACCACTATTTCCTTGGTGTGGTGCCCGGGCAACGCCGGCTTCCACGACTCCCCGATGAACTGCTAGCTAACCTAGGGGAATCGCTTAGCTTAGCAGGCTGCCGGCGGGTTAACCAGGGTGTTCGGCCTGGCCCCTATATTGGCCCACGTGTCTAGTGGCATGGAGATCCCCCTGAGGGAGTGTCGACCCCTAAGCCTGCTCACAGGTAATAAGGCTGACCCGCCTTTCCCTCATTTCAGTTAAATCCTTAATGATGATGAATTTTCCTGTCTTTGATCCAGTACCGTTACCAGTTTGCAAATGGGTAATGTCCGATGGGTTTGCGGGACAACTAAGTGATTATTTTCGTTTGTGGTTTCGAAATTACTTTTACGAAAAACATTGAACACCTAACTATCCAACAACAATTAGATAAAACATATCGCCTGAGGATTTATCGAACACTCTAACACTTTATTCATGTAAAGCAAAACTACATGTATGATTATAAAGGCAAGCGAGATATTTACACAAGGTTTCAAATGTGGGTACCACGCAGTGTACCCTAAATATATGTACGAGGTGATGTGAATCCTAATCTACGCGAATCCAAGATGGGGATTATAAAAAATCAGTTCGGCTCGCCCCACAATTTGTATCCCTAAGGACCTGCGTTACCCTCTGGACTGTATTCCCATGATCCTTTCCTTACTGATCACTTGTTGAATGCGCTTGTAAAACACGCCCTAGACGACCGTTGTTCAACGCTCTCTTGCCGTAAACCTCTCTTTACTCAACGCTCCTCTCCAGCAGAGGTCGTCTCACCGAGCCAGGACGGCAGCTGCGGATCTGTTACAAGACTGGCCTATAATCGAAAAGCTTGCTCGCCCCCGGGTCCGATCGAAAACGCGGGCCTTGTCAAAAGCGAAGGCGCTGCCGCGTCTTCCGAACGTTGTTTGCCTTTTTAAAGATTTTGAATATACGATTTGAATGTACGATTATAATGGGAACCCACCGTGTCTACACGGGTTGAGGGTCCACGCCTACTAATTTCATTTTGAGTTTAGCGGAGCATTTGCGGTGTATCCTTCTCAGGGCCGTAGCTCGACTAACGGGTGCGATCTCGAATGATTTTGACTAAATTCGACTCAGCTAAACGTCGCAGCTGACTCCGTCTCACTTCATAATTCAGTGGTTCAATTCTCCGAATGCCTTCGATCCAAGTGAGGGTCCGCAGTCATTTGCAAGCACAATTACGGCGCGAGTGCTGCCGCGCCACTCAACCAAAAATGCTTCATTTGACAAAAAAACTGTGAGGATTTGCCTTTAAAACACTTCGGATACCCCTGTTTGGTTAGAACAGTAAGATTACCGAAACCGTGTAAAGTGACGCACAAAAGGTCCTGAAACGTCAATCCCTCTGGAGCAGCAGCCTCGACCCCGCGATAGTTATTTTGTTGTTAAAAGTTCATGACGGAGTGCTCTACCGTTTCTTCACGGCATGAGACCCGTCTGCTTTTGAGGTTAGTTAGTTGAATTTTCACTGATTGAAAACAAAGCTCAGGGCAGGAGCTCAACTTTCGGAGCTAGCGTCAGGGGTTCCGTTCTTCAAATCTTTTTAACAACTCTTGGCGTGCAAATGCTCGCTCTGATTCCCCAATGATTCGGTCTTTAAGTCGTGCGACCTGGAGCCGACCACGTTTGCTTTCCTATGATGCAAACTCAGCTTATGCTACTAATTCGAAAGCGAGCACGAGTCAAATGAGGCTCTATAGACCTTTATAGATCGTTCGAAAATTCTGTGATATCCTATTGTGCCAAATTGCGGCATGGCCCTAAACTATTTAGTGGAAATCACTAAACTCTCCTACCGTGTATACGCGGCATGGACGACCAGTTTTGAAACGTATTGTCGGTTGCATGGTACATGAAATACTCAGGGACTAGATGCTCTACATTTTAAAAGGGTAGCCTAGCACTGGGTCTTACCTATGCTCAATTTTCGTCTGCTCTAGCGGTTGCCTCCAGGTCAACACGCTGCTTCAACGTCCTACCCCTCCAGTGTCCCTATGTCCTCCCCCCTTTCCCGCGTGTATTCTTTACTCCCCTTCTCCCCTTCACATCACGTAAGTAAATCTTTCGCCCGCTCGGGTCTAGAATATACAACTTGCGACCCGGCGAGCGAGGAACCACATCGAGATTTAGAAATTTGATGAGCAATTTTAGCGCGTAATTTTCTTAAATTCGTTGGGGCTGCACTTACGGGTGCACGTAGCATCCGTCGGACGCACCAGCACCCGCAAAGGCAGCCCTTGCCAATGAAATTTTGAACGCGATCACCAGGAGGCACTCTGCGCTGCGTCTACGCAGTGAGAGCCGTTCCTGGGAAGATTAAGAGCGAAAATGAAAGGAAAAACAAGAGCCTTGCAAATACAAAAGTGGCGACAACCGCCTTAACAAAAACCTGCCGACTATGAGGTCAACTCGCTCGACTGGTCCCGCCGCTGCGTCGAGCCCTTTCGTTTTATACCCCGACTCTCCCCGCTTTTGGTATCCTTCCCTCATTGTCCGGCGAAAATTTCAAAATTTCGAATTCCTAATGCCGCTAAATAACATAATAAATATAAATATAAAACATTTGTGTCTGTAGATAAGCGAAAACTCGAATAACAAATATTATTGCCGGCCGCACTCTAACGAGCACTGTCGCTTAATATAATATAGGAAAACAACACTGCCGCCGGGCACAATGCGAGAAAACTACACACATAGTAAGAAGTCGCCGAAGGGTGCCAGCGATGCCAAACCTCGCGCTGGTCGGCGCGGCAAATTTCAAACGGCAAAATATACGAGCGCTCAGGGCGCTGTAACTTAATCACGTTTCAAGCGCATCTTCGATGATTGCGAGTTAACTGAAAACATTAGGCGGCTGGGTACGGCGTCAGATCCATGCCCTGGCTGGCCGCCTACTGATGAAAATGGAACTTCAGACATACGACCAGTGGGTGGCCTGTTAGGGGCTGTTTTATGAGAGAAAAATAGACAATTTTGGTACGCCAAGAGGGTTGTTAGGGTCCTATGCGAACGGGTAGGGTTAGATGGCCCCGGTTTCCGATGGAATAGTTAGGGTAAGGCCCCGTGGAGGTGTAGAGCTCGAAAAATTGGGAAGTTTTGGTGATTTTGGTCGAGATTTAAGCCCTTGGAGTTTAAGTGTTTAAACGCCAACTTTGGGGTCCCTAAATACTCAGGGATGCGGGGCCGGCTGGCCCGAAGGCATGATTTTGGAGCCTTAAAGGACCCTAATGATAATGCCATACTAATGTTGTTGCGTGGATCGCCAAAAATCGTAAAAGCTTGCCTTTAAAATACCTATACAGAAAATAGGTTCTCTGTTCGATCCTGTTGATGTTAATTCGCCCCTTTTAACCTGGTCTCCACTAAACATTGCGAATATATATTTATCCACCGCACATCAGGATAGGCCTCCGAAATCTAGATCGTCGCGAAAATTCCCAGATTAAAATTTTATAAAAGTTCCGCAGAACGCCCTGGTCCATCCTGACATGCAGTACAAAATACGCTTTTACCACATTCAATTATGAATTGACACATCAATCGTTACAACAATACTGGGCGTCGCACCGGGACTGACCTTAAGGCACAGATTTAATGAAATCGAAAAGATAATGATGAAAATTTCGCCCATTATCCCCGGCCAAGCCGATTCCCATTATCCTTTATTTCGCCCATTATCCCCGGCGCAGCCGTTTCCCACAATACATAACATTAATTATAGTAATACATTTTATACCATTAGATTCGTTTGGGGCCGACCGGATACGATACTTAATATCACGATTGTTCCATTATGGTGCTAAAATCACCCTGTGCACCTCGGGCGGGTGGAGCGTGACGACACGACAAATTATAGTTATGTACATATTTTATTTCATAACAGCGACAAATGGTACACAATGAAATGCTCTAGTCACGCTCCACCGGTATCCGATCGCCCATCGCGTTAACTTGGCCCCATTTTTTGACCTTAATTTAAACGTTTTCTCTATTTTAGATATCTTGTTAAAATCCCTAAAAACCTCGGGCTGTTACATATTACAGAACTCTCCAAGCGTTGAATTATTTTCGTGTTACCGATTGCAGTTATCATTAAATTTGATATCTCGTTGCTCTCTCACGTTGAGTTGGAATATGTATTTCTAGCATATTAACTGCTAGTGACCAGTCGTCGTTCTAGAATGTCTAAACCTATATTAAAAACAAAATTATCCCCGTAATCTGTCACGCTAAAAATCAGATTACCAAGTTTACATATACACAAACGCCAGAAACTCCTTAGAAAGAGTTAAGAAAGCACAAGAGTTCTTATTTGTTTGCGGCAAAAACTCATGATTATTGAGCACACTGCTTTAGCAAATCTTGCGAGACACTTATTTATGCATACCTAAATTGCTTTATTTAGTAAAGAATTAGAGTAGTATTTGAAGGCATACAATTAAGTTGTTTTGATCTTTAAAAATGCTTCGCTATTTTATTCCATAAAAGGTAGAACTTGGATGGACTAATTACGTATTTTACTTGATAGCTTATAATCTGTGAAATGTTGAGCAAAGTCAAACCATTTCATTCATTACCGTGTTATAAATTGTAACACCGAGAGGTTTGACTTGTTTTGACTCAAGATGATTATCAAACCCTTGTTTCCGCGCTTCATTTTATGTTGAAAAATTGTTTCAATGGGCGCAAATGTGCAGTTGGTGTTAATGCAATTAACGCTATATAACCTGTCACTATGATCGAAATGATTTTGAACGAAGCTAACGCGTGTTATCATTTATTGTTGTCACTATAGACGTGTCGCGCCTTTAAATAGACGTGTCGCGTCAAGTTCATGATTGCGGCCTGGTTTCTACACAACTTCATAATTTCCAAAGTAGGTTCGTAAAAGTTCGTCGTGGCTTGCCAAAAATAAATCTGAATCCTGGTTTTATATTAATTTCAAATTTTCAAGAATTTTATTTATATATTTATGCAACCGCCACATATATCTCATCCAAAATTCACTTATAAATTTTATTAGGACTAAATTTTATTAGTTTAATTGGTTTAAATTTAAGCAATGCATAATATATATAAAAAAATCGTCGTATTGTCATCCAATTTTGTTATCAGCTTGCACAGCATTTAATATTAATTCACAAGCGAAGAATTTTATAATTTTATTCACTCATTTATAATAAAATACATGTTTAAAACTGTATAGAACCTGTGTTTTCATGATAAAATATTTTTGTCATGCGATCCTGAGTTATGTTCTTTAGTCAATGTTCTGTCTTAATTTTAAACGCGTGATCATGCACATATTTAAGAAAGCTTCGTTAGGCTTCTAGCTGGACTTCGCCATGTCAGTTTAAATTTGCAGCACATCCTTCTCCGGTTTCGGCACGCCAAGTGCAAAAAATTATATATTTTGGGGTTGAAAGTCAATGTTGAGATAACCGGTTTCTAAACTGAAGCAGGGGCCTTGGAATGGGAAGGAGAGTGGTGGGACGTAATATCCCCAGAAATTAAACGCAGAATTGCCAATTTTTGCCAGATATTTTCAATTTTATCAATTTACACAAAATTTTTCGAGCACCTTTGGCAAGCGGATGGCTATGAAGCGTAAATATGCATTGAGAAGTGTATCTGACCCGTACTAAGCAGCCCCCGATCCACTAAGACATCTATGACCCAGATGTGTTTGATCTAACCTTGCCCAGATGTGTTCTATTTCTGCTTGCTGGTTTCTCTTGAGATGTTTAATTTTGGCTTGGGAACAGATATGTTTTATGTTTGCTTTCTCCCCGCCAGACGTGGTTTATCACAGCTGGCCCCTCCCTCATTCAAAATCGTTTCTGTGTCCCTGAAATGAAACTTCAGCGATCACCTCTTTCACGAACTTTTTGTTTTTTGTTACATTGCAATATACAGCGCTAACATCGATGCAAACCGAAACATTATTTTGTACAAATTCGTGCATCATTTCATTTGTTGGTGTGCTACTTGTTTGTATCGGAAGGCAATACGCAGACCCTTACATTTAAAATTCCGCCTCTGTGAGCTGCTCAAGCCTAGCAAATGTTTCGTCATAAACTTGAAAGCTTCTCGCAGTCCTACTCTGCATGCTAGTTTTAAATGAAGTGCTGATTTTATTGTCATAAAATTTTACTGCATGTTTTGATGTTCGTAGTTTACGTCAAAGAAGGTATATAGCAGTAGCGTGACAGACTGTAGTATAACACAAATGACAATAACATTACAATCGCGTTTTCAGAACCATGTAATATTGTATTGTCTCATTAGATTTATCAACATTATGTAGTAAAAACAAATGACGAAACACTATCGCCAAGGAACGGCTCATCAAGGTTTTGTGGCGTGGGGCTGGCTACACAGGCAAAGAGTCTTTGCAGTGCCACAATCAGAATTGCTTATGATACTAGAGTATGAATAGCTCTGTGTGCGAAGGCAATATATTTCTTCTTTTCCAGCGAATTTTTGCCGTATACCCCCAAGTTTTCTGTGAAAAAGACAGCACACAGTAACAAACACTTTCAAGGTACGAGAAAATTTTGAATTATGCAAAGATTGTGTGTACTTCCAAGGTCTCCCGCTTGGAACTTCATGTTGACCATCAAAGTTTTTCTGTGGTACCTGAAGAACTGATCATAATATGAAATGTTGCTCTTATGATATTCTCAAAGCAAGAAGGGTGACCACTGATAATTGCTATTCCTCCGTGTGGCTATTGACTGAGCTACAAGCTGCCCAAAGGAATTTTAGTGATAATCGATGCACCTAGAAATTTATGAAGCATAGCCGTCATAAAACCTTGGCAACATTGACCAAGTATACTTGCAGGTATGCCGAAAGATGATCACATAATTGTAACGAAGAACAATCGAACGAACGTTTTTATAGAGAATTTCAGCACTCTAGACTTTTGGGAATGTCCGACTGTCGTTACGAAAAAGATGAACTCTGATACTTTGATTCAATGTACCACTTAAGTCAAATGACTGCCCCAAAACACTCGAATTAAACTCTGAGCCTAGCCTATAAACTATAATACTATCACTGTCTATACGTGTATACACAAATAATTCCACTCTCAATTCTCAGCAAAAGAACTAAACACAGTTTCAATCGAAGCAATCACTGTATAAGTATATACTGCGGTTCAAAACAAATAACTCCAAATGAAATGATGAGTAAAGTACGCACGTACAACAACCCAGAATCCACCAAACCGTATAATCAATAAAATCTCCAAACACAAAAGAGAAGAATATTTGTTAAAATATCGCAAAGGTGAGCACATGCTCTTTAACACTCATCATCATGCCACGGTGTCTCTATCTTTACTTCTTCACAGGAAAATCTTTATACCGCTTTAACATCCACGAGCCGCGTGACTGTCCACAATAATCGCCCAATAATAGAATGCCGAGATGTGCTACTGCGCAAGTAACCGACAAGCAGGGATGCCTCTGTGCCGTAAACCAAATGAGCTAAAGTCCAAACTCTTTAATGCCGCCAACGAGCAGGATTAACCTGGTAATACCACCACAAACCACACCAAAATATAAGACTGACTTACGATAACCACAAAATAAAGCACTAGCGAACAACCAAACAACGATCAAAACACTAAACTGTCGCTCAATAACTAACCAATAAAACTGACGACCAACTGAGTTGCGGCTAAGGAATAACTGTCGAACTCTATGACGATAGGACTGAAGTGAGGCCCCGAGCAGAACGAGTGCAGGCTTAAATACTCTAAGCTTCGACCAAATTAATGCCAGTCCAAAGTTGTTTTGAAATCCGACTAACCTTTTGATAATTATTTCAGATATACCATCAAGCTATTATTAGTACTCTATATTCGAGACAGCCCACCAGGAATGATAGAATAGAACCAGAAAACCAACAATCTTTCGCTATGGAATTCAATAACCGATCGAAAACAATTTAAGTTTGCTCTATTAATAACTCATATATTAAGATAACATTTTAAATGCCAATACAAATCAAATTTTGAACAACGACCAACAACAACTGGTCCAACTTGTCTTACAGAGAATTCTCAGTAATACAAGCATTGCAATAGAGTTCTAACAGAAAATCGACCGCACTTCTGGGCAAAACAATGCATCACAGTATCATATCACTGATGTGTTAGTTTAAATATTCATACATATATACATATACACCTAAATTCTCTGTTAAATCATCGCAAAAGTGCTCACGCGAGCTAATAAAGAGCTTAAAATTCAAATACATGTAGACCTATATTTCAAATGCATGCACTGTGATATATGATATGAAAACGACGAGTCGTATATATAATATAATGTTATAATTACTATAATTATCAAATTGCCGTAATTGCTTGTTATATGTTTAAATAAATAGCATATAACCAACCAAACATTCAAGCGAGCTGCACACGAACCAATATTGTGGCGCTATTTACGCAAAAAGGATAATCGCACGAGTGCTCACTTGAACAAGTACAAATTATCTTGGCATAGACCAGAGTAAATCAATTCCAATATATATACTGCTACAGTTACAGCACATAAGAATCAAGCATAGGTATTAGTTCATCAGCTAGCCGTATACCGTTCGAAACGCTGTGTCAGCAAGCCAGATCATATAATTTATAGGCAAGTCGGTGAATGCTCTCGAGGGATGCTCGTGAGTACTCGCGTGCAAATTACCGTAAACAAGCACCTTAAGTCACTAGCTGCATAAAGACCTATATGTTGAATATATAACACAATATATGTTATGTAAAATGAACAGCTTTATGTACAGTATAAGCAAAACCAGACTTCGCTATGTCCTACTAAATGTATCATACAATTACTTTAACCGGTTCCACTAACGCTTAATTTACATATAAGCTTAAATGTTAATACATATACTTGCCGAATAGTGTCATAATAGCGGTACTAAACCGTATATGTGAGATAGCCAACTGGCTAATTATTTATGTTTATTTTACCACAACCATCGAAAAGTGGTGCAAAACAGGAAGACAGTTACTTTAAATGAAATTTGGAATTAAAAGTGAGCATCAAGAAGCCATCAAATTGATAAAATAAGTAAACAATCCTGTTATACAATGTAGCTGTTATGTACAAAGTCAGAATAATATATTGTCCAATAGAATTCATATACGATTCAAGACGTCGTTTTAACATGCGTTGTGTATTGCCATATAAGCCCAAACTTCATCAAAAAAATATAAAAAAAAACTTTGCTTGAACCTTTTGCCAGTAAAATGCTTATGTGCAGCACTGTAACTATGTATACATAGAAAACTTGGAACATTCAAGAATGCACTATCTACAGATAAAGCGATATTAAAATGCTTATCAATCCAAGCGCGCACATCTTATAAATAGCATATTTTTGTGAATTCCCCATTGTGTGGGTAAGGCAAGAATATACGTATGCATGTAAACTGCAACAGAAACAGTTTGTGTGATTGCATTTTACATAAATTATATACGGTTTTGACTGCGTGAACACGGCAACGACCAATTTTATCTAGAATCTGCAGAGAGTGTGATACAGGGACAAAATCCCATTTTCTATCAACTCATACCATCACGTTCGGTCGTTCTAGTAACGAACGTTGTAATATTTACTTTTGCTATTCTTACCAAGTACACAACACGCACATCAGTTTCAGTATATAAAGGCGCAAACACATAACTAACCATTAAATCAGAGTTTCAATAATTCCTACGCCAAAGTAAGTTCTAATTTAGTTATACGTATGTATTTTCATTAGCTAAATATCTTAGGCGTTACAAATAGGCGTTACATATGTCTCATTTCCATGTTAAAATGCAAGGCAATCATCGGGTTACTTCAAAAACATAACACGAGGTTCGCGCTACACGCATATAGGGTAAATAGTTTTGCTAGCGAGCAATGTTAAACTATGAAGCCCTATAAACAAACTACAACGGCCCTGTGAAACGAACGCGATAGTTTCCAACTTTATATATACATATGGAGCGCCATCTACCATTAAGACGTTGTTGCTTAATTAGTTTTACGACATTTCGCACGCAGCTGCAAATAATACACTTTTAATCAATTATAAGAGCAACCGTTTATGTCTCAAAAATATCTCATTTAAAAGTCCACTTTTATTCAGCAGTGGGTAGCAACAAATGCGTAATGAACAGACTGTGC
>JASANE010016682.1:0-14221 GCA_030248225.1 Trileptium ribeirensis | reverse complement strand
GATGACTGAAGAAAATTCGGAGCTTAAACGAATAGCAGAGCACGTTGCCGATGCGGAAGCCCAGAGCGATAAGTGTCTTCGTGAATGTGAAGATGCAAAACGGGACGCTGCGTCGCATCAATCGCAAGCTGAAGAAATGCTGGCTTTGACGATGAAACTGACAGCCAAAAATAGCGAGCTGCAAACCGAAAATGCATCGCTACAAACGAAGCTTTCGGCAGCTGAATGTCGAGCAGTAGAAGTGGATTCGGAACTTAGAAATGCAAAAGATGTGCTCCAGTCAGTCACCGATGAGTTGGAACATGTCAGGAGTCGTCGAGACGACGATATACGTGCATTGCAAAAAGAGTTAGACAACGTTAATGAACGTGAACGTTTAGCGTGTACACGTATTGACGACGAACTTAATAACAACAAACTAATTAAAAAGAAATATACTAATCAAATTAAAGAACTCAAAAGTGAATTAACGCTGCTGAAAAAACGACTAGATGCATACGAAGGTGGAACCGCATCTCAGGGCTCTCTGAACTCTTCTGGTGGTGGTCAAAATACCGTTGGTGTATCGGTACCGTCGCGTAGGCCATCGGACAGCTCTCTTGACAGTACGGCGGCACTTAATGTGGCTCCCATCCATGTTATGACAACTTCAAATGGTAACTGCAACCAAGCCACTGCTCCATCTCAGCCGACTGATACATTAGCATCATGTTCGCGAACGAGTGTAAGTCACAAATCGGACACTTCTAATCGCGACACTACATTTGATATTTGTAATAATAATTCTGAAGCCGGTTCTGGGAATCATAGTTACAGCAAAAATCCTGCTACGTGCAACAACAACTGTGATCATAATCAAGTGATGATTGAAAAAATTGTCAAGCTACAGCGTACAATAGCTAGGCGTAACGACAGGATTGAATTTATGGATGAACATATTCGACAGTTAATGGAAGAGCTTAATAAAAAGTCAAGAGTAATCCAAGCGTATGCGATGAAAGAAGAACCACCCGACGAGGAGGCGGTTGTCGGCGACAGCAACAACAATAAGTCGGCTGTCAACAAAGCTGAAACGACAAAGCGTGGTCGCAGTGGTGGTGGTCATCGTCGTATTGGTTCTCTCTTTGGTGCTCATCAGAGTAGTGACCCTGCAGCTGCTGCTTCTAGCACGGATCCATCGACCCTGCTACAGATCAATCGAAAACTACAAACGCTCCTCGAAGATTCGTTATTGAAAGCAATGACGTACAAGGATAATATTGATACTTTAGGACAGGAAATATCGCAGCTGTCGCGCGATAATCGTCAACTGCGACTGCAACTTGCCGCCGAGAGTAGTTGACCGAAGTCATATCAGCTGATTTTATAAAAAGTATTATTACAGTGCTCGCCAAAAATGGCTGTTCTTCGTTCACAACTCGCTCGAAAGGAATTCGTTGTAAAATAGTACAATCTTGTTATTAATTTTAATACTTGCGAAATTCGGAGTGGGCCATTCGCTTCTGGCTCGCGTGAATTGTGATAGTCGTTTCTGGCGCGTACTGTAATCGTGTTAATTACACAACTTGTAAAATACCATTTTGATTTTACCTAGGTAATCTGTAAGCTGCGTTATAACCGTTGGGTTGAAAACGCTAGATCACATCAGACATTAATTCAGAGGCCGCTGCTGCGTTAGTTTGACGATAATTTTGTTTAATTAGGTATTTGGGCAACATGAAAACCCAGTGACAGTGGCTAGAAGTCCACGATAGTCTCGTCTGCGTGGGCTTGTCGGATTACAAGTGCCCCTTGAAAATACATCTATCACGACGGCTATATTAAATGTGAAAAAAAGTGTGGTCTTTATATATATGATCGGTCTATTGTTTCAAGGACACTGTGCCTTTTAGCCCAACAATCTCAGCGCAGCGTCTAGTTACACGTCATTGTTTATTTGTATAGTCACACGCGAGGTTCTTTTAAAAGCTAATACTAAAGAGAAACCGTTCGAGTTTACTAATGAACGCAATACCAAAAACATTGGCAAAAGATTTTGTCACAAAACACAGACTAATATTGAGTCGGAATGACAGTACAATAATACATTAACATTATAGTAATCTATCCATGTCTTTCAAAGCTTTACGGAAATAGTCTTTTTCGCTGCTTTCGTTTCTTATAATAACATTTTTATTAAAGTTTAAAACATATTATATAAACTATTCAGACTGATTTTGCTTCTTTTGCTCGAAACAACCAAACCATTTTTCGCAATTTCAGTAGCGCAGGGCGGAACCGCTGGTCACATTGATTGTATATGGTTTTTGTTTTACATAATCTATCAATGCTTTTAATAACTAGATGCTTTGACAGGTTTGGTTGGGTTTGCGCTGTTTGAGAAATGTTGTGCGACTTGTTCTATACTTAACAATGTTTAGTTTAACTATTACACAATATTTGTATAATGTTAGTGTGTTAGTTTTTGTTGAGTTGGTCAGTTTTGAGTTAAGCCATTTCGAAAGCATTACAATATTATATATTGTATAACTACCACAGCAAAGCCATTTTTGGTGGCTTTTTCTAATTGAAGATTCTGGCGGCCGGGAATTTGTGACATTTTCGGCGGCACCTGGTATGAAGCGGGTGCCGTTACGATAAAAAATTTCGTTCCTTACCTTGTTTAATTAACATTTGTAAATTTTTTCACCAGTGAAGCACCAGTTCATACCAAAATTGGCACTAATCTTTTGTAAAATCGTATTCCGAAGCTTAATAATTGATAATCCATGTAAAATAATTGGCGCACTGTTATCATAACACGCGTCTTTATGTCATGCGTCTATGAGGGAGTAACAATAATTCCAGTTCCGGCGAAAATCGTGTTCAGGTTGCGGTTCCGTCAAAACTCAAAAGCCATACCGGAACCGGAATTCCGGTTAAAAATTTAGTTTGAAATTTTCTACATTTTTGCTTCATCTGTGGTCTAAACGTGTAATATATACACAATAATTATCAAGTTTCAATACAATCAAACAAAAAAGATTAACGCAGCAAATAGCCATGTGAAACCTAAGTAGAACATATAATTTCAGTAGGAATTTTTCATCTTAACCCTGCCGGAATTCGTTAACAAAACAAAGCCAGCTCGATTCTTGTAGCAGTTATTTTACACATTCAAAAGTTTGCGGGTTATGTTAGAATTAAACCGGTTCAACTTGGTAACCGTATATGGATTATTTAGAATTTGCTGTAAGCTTGGCTAACATAGATTGCGTCAAGCACCGGCTAGTACGCTTGTTAACTTTGTATATCAGTCTACATTGAAGTAGCATAGCATATCTGCAAAGCATCCAGAAACTGCGTTCTTGGTAATGGACTGTACTTATGGGAACTGTGTTGGCAGCACCACAGTTTGTCTTTGTCTCATGTATAGCATTCTGGTCGGGCACTGGTTCTTCATTGCTAGCCTAAACAATGTCTCTGACCACCGATTATAACATTATAGTCTCCTTTTATTTTCTTTTAAAATTATACAAAACCAATAATTTCAAGTTTCCTACAGAATAACATGTAATAAACGTATCTGTAGGGAGGCGTTGGAGACAGAGCGAAAGTGTTTAGTCTATGCTCCATGCAAGCCTGCTTATTTACAAACACATTCGGTTTGACGCAATTTACGCAAGGCTGTATAGTGGAAGGCGTTTTTTCTTCTGGGGGATCCAAAAATCGTCATATTGATCGATAAATAAACATTATTACATGCCTCAGTCTCTCCAAAGTTCCTGAGGGACAATAATGTCATCGCAATACATTAAGTTTAATGTAAAAGTTATTTTTAATAAAATTTAAATCCACTGTACCTTTATATTCATTCTTCACCTGTTTTACTATATCTAATTTTCGAAGACCAGTTTCCGGTTTAAATGGACTGTCCCGGTTGCGTTTGTTCCCTGGCGTCTATTTACTGGAATAAAAACTACTGAAAACGCAAAAAAGCGCCGACGGTTGTTTAACCGCTATCTTCTGCATTGGTAGGACGAGACGGCGTTCCATTCCACCACGCCAGTTTTGTCCGTAGGTCATTTGCATGACATCCCATTTCGAATTAAAATAAAATTTTCGGGACAACGAGAAGTTGATATTTCAAATAAATACCCCTATCGCGTGCTCTTTTATGACCTTACTTTGACTGTCTAAAGTATTATAGCTATGTTCACACGATTTGCCAAACGAAGAAACATTATGTCAGTTAATGGTTATTACATTGGGTAAACCCAAGGGAGATATTCGTAATTATTGGTATTGTTAGGGGCCCTCATTATTTTTGTTGCTTATCAGTATGTCTCCAGCATAACACAGTTTGTTACTTGCGACCGGCTGAATACCTTCTGACTTCTGGGCTATAAAGGAATGTAGTGTTACGTACGCAAAGATATACTATTATTTGTGATGCAAGATCTATGGTATATTCAAGATTTATCAGTTAACTTCAAACAAGAGTTGAAGAATGTTTACCGAAGATTGTGAGATTCTTCGGCTTTACCTTGTTAACGTTCGCGATACCTGGCGGTCATCTTTGCTCCTACAACCCATATTCTTGGACCACCAAATCCATACTCCCAGGTTGTTGGACACCGAATTATATATACCCCATCGCAGGTTCCGCCGACTTATATTCTTGGACCATTAAATTTACCCCGATGATGGTCATGGACCACTAAATTCAGACCTTCCAGGTCGCTATACCATTAATTTAGATAATCCTAATGTTCCTTCGGTCCTGCATTAGTGGTCCAGGTACCAGGATGGCTTCTGGCTTAGTGACCCAATAAAATTGGAAGGGTGCAATTTAGTGGTCATTGAACATGGTGCTCTAGATATGGTGGTCCAAGAACATGAGTGGGTTTTCATGTTTATGACCCAAAATGCGGTTATAAACCTGTAACTGGCCTGTCCACAGCCCTCCTAAAAGTGGGGGATGGGAACTTTGTGGGGCCCCATGTTCATTCTCCGCTGAAATTTAAAGTGGAGGGGGACAATTTTTGCTTAAAAATATTAAATATTCCCATATTTTCATATAGCTTTACTAACGTAAATGCATCTTCGAGCTAAAAAATTATGTTTTAGCATTATGAATAGTGGTAATTAATGTTTAAAAAACAAATTGCAAACAAAAAACATAAATTTTCAGACATAAAAAATTTGGATTTAGTTGAACATGGGGGTTTCGCAGAGTGGGAGGGGGCGGACATGTTAGAAAATATCACGAACGTGGGTATTTGGAAAGTGTTGGTCCCTCCATTTTGGACAGGCCAGAGGAATGGGGCGAAAATGACCGCGGGCAACACTATGCGAAAGCTGAAGAGTGCCACACTCTACTTCAACAGATTCGATTATTATCGTAAAGTTTCAGTTTAAGTATATTCAAATATTTGTTCCAAGGTTTATTCAGATACGTAGTGATTGCAGGTTATGTTTATTAGAAAACTGAACCAAACCCAGTGTTTAGCGTTGTGAATTTTTTTAAAATTCCGATAAATTAATATTTTACTATCTTAAATTAAAACACGGGTAATATCACTAGCTATGTATTTATTTTTTACAATAATTTTTGTCGGGATTCTGGCTGACCTTTGGCAATATAGTTGGGCTCTTGATGTCAAGTCTGACCCAGAGTTCGTTAGGGGGAGGTCAACAGTGGGTAATTTTTTTTAATATATAATATAGATATAATATAAAAAATATATGTTTATATTATGTATAAACTTACACATGTGTCGTTGTATATGCATATCTGCGTTAGTATTACTTCATTCTACGTATGAGATGGGCAAGAAATATTAGAATTCGCTAAAATTGCACCTTATGGATCCAAAATATTTTCTCCAGGTCAAAATCAAAAATTTAAGGGGTCAAACTTTGCGTGTGGGGGAAATCTCCAATAGCGGTCAGCGCCCGGACATGATGGGTCACACCCCTCCTATCCCCCCTTATAGAGGAACCTTTATAAAATTTTACAAAATTTAAAATGTGTGGAATCATCGGTAACTGGATTTCGACATGGCAACGATTATCATTTTTGTGTGCATATTTCATGTGCGGGTACTTGCATCATTTATATAAAACATTACTTATAGCTATATATATAAAGCGTGTATAGAAATGTCTGAGGGCACAGTTGGCTATGTTACGAGTCAGTTATAGCTTACAGCTAACGGTACGTTGAAGGTATGTACGCACAGTTATGTCGTTTTATTGTCCAGACTAATTCTACCGGGATCGTTTGTACTCGTCGCTACCGTGCATACAAATCTTTGAACTCACTATGCTATAACTATCTGGCTTCTCCATATTGAGAAGGGGCCTAGGTATATTCGTGTCTTGCTGGTTCTACCAGGTGTATGTTCATCCCAGGTGAATTTTGACCTCCCCAGTTTATGTTTCCAGGTACCCAGGTGCTTTCCTGTGCGATTAAAAATTATGATTTTTTCTGACGGCTAAAAATGTCCTAATTTTTCTTCAATTTCGGCAAAAAATGGCCAAATTCTTCCCAGCGGGACTAAAAAACGCTAAAATTTTCGCTTTCTAAATACGAACAATTGGAATCGTAGTAAAATTAAATATTTTTAGCGTCTTCTGACAATTACAGCACTCTGTGGCTTCTGAGTCAAATTCTGGTGAAATTCTGAGTCTCCAGGTGAATTGGAGAATCGTGCCCAAGTACTTTCAGTTGCCCTAGGTCCCAACTGGGGTGACAGCACAAGGATAGTTTTGGTAGTTTGGAGTAGAGACAGCATTTACATGTATGCTTCACATATTCGTTAATTTTTGAAGCTGTATAGCCATATATACATACATGTGCAAGCAATCGCTTTCAGAAATGAAATAAATTCATTCGCGAACTGCTGAAAACTTACAAACATTTACAACAAAGTGGCGTTCGACTAATAGCAACAACGAATACTATGTTCTTTGTTAAATGTAAATTCTGACTACGTTTGCGAACCGCTCGCTATAAGAGTTGCTTTTAATTGTAATCGTGGTTGTACGTATTATTTGTTTGTATGGACTTTAAAAAATGACACTCATGCTAAACTTTTTATTGTAAACCCTGGTGGTTGTAATACTGTGTTATTTTCTGTAAAAAAATCTGGTTCATACTTACTACTGTCTTATATATACGTATTTGTAGGCAGCATATTTTGTGAAAATATTCCGGTAACACGTAAATTGTCATAACATTTTTGGAAACAGTGGGATTTTACTTATATTTTTTTGTAAAACAAATTATTTTTCTTACTGTTTTGCCATTTTCAATTTGGAAATACGTCAAAATATTTTTTGCTTTGAAATTTAGTTAAACTATTGGTTTCATGTCGTTATCTGTGGACGGCAATCTGTTTACAATAACAATGGAAGACATAATGTCTCCTACAGTGAGCCTAGATCAGTAGTAGCTATTTCCTACTGTTAACTTAGATGATGTTTCTTACAGTTCGTGATAGATGTTTATACTTTTGTGCGCAGCTGTAGTGACCCCTATCAATTTGTAAAAGACCAGGGTTTCTTACTACTATCACTACTTACTTGGGCTCTCCAATGGGGTGGGGAGATCCACCATATTTTATATTAACACATATAATAAAAGTAAGGGTTGCGCTTTGATTTTTACCATCTTATAAATGATTTAATAAGGTAGTTACGACTCATAATAATACCACCAGTGCCGAAAATGACTACACTTATGTAATTTCAGATTATGTCAAAAACATGCATAAAAATTGGAATTTCGCCCCGTCCGACATTTTTCCTCGAAACTAAACATTGGTCGCCATGGAAATGCACCATGCATTTTTCCGAAAATACAAAGGACAGCTTACTACTCTGCCGTCCTGAAATGGTGAAAAGTCGTAAGCGCCCAAAATGTACTTTTCAGATATTGACATGTTTGTGTTTCGGATAGCTGTACGTAAGCGCGAGTTTTCATCTCAAATTCGTTGTGACATGAATGGATAAATAACTAATAGATGTTTTAAATGGCATAATTTGATATCTGAGCGACCGCCTTATTTTTAAGAAAAAGATGAATTTTGGAATATACGTCTTTTTACCATTGTCCCTATGCCAAATAATACAAAATGTTACAACGGAAAAACGTAAGCAAAATAACAATATAAATGAAACAAAATAAAATGTTAACAGTCATCGAAAAACTGTTATTCAGCCTGCTCATCGGAATCTGATGCATCATTCATTTTCAGTTACTGTACTTTACCGGTAGGCGCAGGAGACGAGTGACGCATTTTACATGCACCACCATGTGAAACGTATATGTATTGTTTTTGTGTATGTCAATGTTCGTATGGAAAAGCTATATATGTATGTGTTTGACGTTATCACAATGGATTTGCCAATATTTATATCTGTGTTTGCTTCTAATCATGTGTAATCATGGTATTGCAATTTTATTTTAAAAAATGGTAATGCTTTGTGTATAAGTATATACTTCATTCTTAATTATATATGAGGTGTTAGAGAGGTTATGTAGATGTAGGTTTTATTAGAAAATGATCTAGATGCTGGATCAGAAATAGATGATCCTTGTTGTAATGTTTAGGATCGGTAAGCACTAGGTCTCCTGAACGGGTCATGTTTGTTCATTCTAAATGTGGTTTTACATGGGCCTTACTCGTGCTAATGTTAACTGGGAGGGGGTGTGGCTGCATGATATGACAGCTTCTATAAAGTGTAAAAGAAGACGAAAGTTGTGTACTTTTCTGATCTTATTGTAATAGGTATTGCTGGCTGTTGCAATTTTTGTACAGAGAATGGTCTACCAACTTGTATGCAAGATTAATATTTAGTTTTTAAAATGTGTACTCTTTGCTTCATGCATTAAATTTTAAATTCTTAATCATTTCAATAAGTAATACATATTCGTGTATTAATTTTCATGACATACTATACATGTCATGTTCAACGTTTCAAGCACCAATTTCCGCCGCACATTTAATGCACTAACTTATTATACAAACCAAACACGGAAGGTATATTCACAGGAGAAGTGGGATAAGGACCAACCTGGGTTTCCAACAGGTCGCACCGGCAGGGCCGACCGTTGTTAAAACAGCCCAAGCGGCCCGGTATTGTCCGCTTCGTAAATTAAAAAAATTTAATGCATCTGTGTATACGATGTACGATTTGTGGTGTGTGCTGCGGCAATTCCCTGTAGCAAATACATGCAGATTTTTTTTCAATTCGAAAATAGACTGTATACAAAAAAGTCGATAATAACGTGATGTCAAATATGAAGTGGAATTAAGGTATTAATGCCTGGCATTCTGCATTTTGCGTTTAATTTTGTAATAGCTACCATGATACACGTTTTGTATATAGCTGAAATATAACTTGTTTTTTTCTGTTTCGTGGGTATATGGTAGTTTTGGTACACAGTTCGACAACTCTGGGGTAGTTCTAAGAGTCTTTCGTCGCGCTCATTTTACGTTCAGTTTCATATCACCGCTGTTATATCAGGGCGATGCCTGACCACTAGAGGTGAGAATTTAGGTTTTCGGCTTTATAGCCGAACCGGCTATGATGTCTGAAGAGCCGAGCCAGAAACCAGGATCTATCTGAAGGAGCCGAACTGAGCCTACTATATCTTGAAAAGCTGCAGTCGGGTCGTAAGATCTTTTTTCCTAAACAAAAATGTAATTATAGCTGCAAGAACTGTCTCAACTCTAATCTTAAAATCTCTAACAACAACTATGTATAGTTCCTTAGCTAGTTTCTGTATTACATTATATGCTATCTCTACTATTACTAAATTGCAAACCACTATTAGAAGCCTAAGAGCCCAGCCGAGCCTGGCTTTTAATCTTGAATGGTGCATGAAGAGCCGAGCCAGAGCATAAGATCTGTCTGCGAGATCCGAACCGAGACGAGCCGGACATGGTTCAGGAAGAGCCAAGCCAGATTCTGAATGTTCGGCTTTTTCTCACCACCACTGTACACAGTTATTAAAGGCATTCTTATTTTGGAATCTAAACAATCTTATATCGACATATACCTCTGTTATGCCTGTTACCAGTAGGCCGCAGGATTGGGCGCAGTCAGGAAAGGCGACTTGCCTAAGTCTAGAGATGAGAATTTTTTCCGGGTCTCCGACCTCGATTTCCAACGGGCCGGGGCACAGGATTTCAGCCCGTTTTTACTTTTAATTTATAGGCAAGAGCACATGCACAAATACTGAAACAAATTTGCAATCATGGGCATACATTTTGGTCCGTGACTGCAGTAATTTTCACTGGTCTGTTCACAGGATTAACATATTATATGGGGGGCTTCGTACTTGGTGTTCCCATCGCCAACCGTGGGAAACCAGGATCAGATTATTTCAGCGCAGTTTAGCTAGTTCGCTACTCGGCTATCGTACATTACAATGTGTATGTCGTTTTTGTTGCGTATGAATTTGTTTGCCAGCTGAAATATTTCACTCTGAATTTTAGCATGAATAGTCTAAATAAAATATATTATAAAATTTCTTATAGACTCTTTTGGTGGAATTAGTACTTATATTTTAGATGTTACCTCAGAATACTTAGGGCGCTTACTGCCGGCTGGGCTATAGCAACAATACTGTGGAGTGCTCGTAAATCCTGCCATTCCGAGCAGAGTCCTGTTGCATACGTTGAACGGATTAGTCGATGAATCGTGGATCGGCAAATGATTTTTTGACTTAGAATTGAACGGAGCGTTCTAAAATTGAATTAGTACTTTTACAGCGTCATTATATTCATTAGCTTGCATTATATTTAGTTTTATATCGTTCACTGCAATAGCTAAATCTATTTTATCTATATTTTAACGAAATAATGTAAACTAAATTGTTCAAACATTTTTAAGTCTTACGTAGCGATTTTCATTCAAATGAACGCATTGTGGTATAAAAAATTATATTAAGCTCCGTCTTGTGCTATGACCTAGAGATTAGAATTTACACTCGAGAACCGCGCCAGCCTGTCATGATGTCTAAAGTGGCGAGTCATAGACTAAGATTTGTATGTGAGATCTGAGTAGAGTCGTGCTTAGTGTAAACGTAAAATCTGTCATGGGCTCTCAAAAAGTCTTCTCTAAAACAACAAACATAATGAAGGACCAATAACAACTGATGTACAGTTATGTGCTCTGAATATTATATATGTCCTCGAAGATATATATTATGCAAATACTGCAAACTTTTATTGTTAAGAGCCGAGCCAACCCGTACACGGTTTCTGAAGCGCTGAGCCGAATCTTTGTAACATCGAAAGCCGAGTCGAACATAGTTCATATAGAGCCGACCTGAGGCATTGCTGGAAAATCGGACTTTCTCTCGCACTTGAGATACGGAGTCGTCACACTGTGCAGTTTTTAACATTCCTTTAATGTGCTGTGGTTAGAATGTTTGTGATTTTAAATTTTTTACACTGGAGCTATTATATAATGTGATATATATAGTTATATACCTTATCATGGATGTATATATAATGAGAAATAACTTTTAGAAATTACTGTTTGGGTTTAACGAAACCGCCAGACTGAACTCAGGCAATTCAGTTTATGCACTAGAAGACTTACAACAACTGATTTGGGGATAGTTTTCCGGTACACAATTTCGTACTTGTATATATGACACGAGTTTATTTGGCTTTCGTCAATACCTATAGTATCCAAGGATGGACCATTTTGTCACATATTTGGCAATTTTGGATAATCCATATCAAAAATTTTTAAATTACCTCCTCTCCCACTATTTTTTTTCATTTTCCTCTTGCACAACACTGCGGTGGTGGCCTTGTTGGGAATAAATATTCCTGTAATCACAATATTACGTAACTACACCTAATTTAAATTCCTGGCTGTCTATAATCTTGCGCGGGGACTTAAAACTTGTGAGTCTGTCCCAGCTGTTTCATTGTGTATCACTGTCTGTTTGTATTATATTCTCTGCATAAATTACTGTTGGAATATTCGAATCAGTTGGTATATATATTGTATTTTCAATCTTACTGCTACGAATTATTACTCTATAAATATCGGTTCAGTAAATATGTATGTATAGCAATCTTAGAGCAGTAAGGTATTTACGGCAAATGTCGCCCTTGCGGCTATATCGTTAAGAGCCCCGCGACATAATATGTTTTGGCCTAATATAAGACACGTAACTCAGATAAAGGCTTTAGGCATAGCATATATGCATGAGTAAACTTAAGTTGGGACCCTTACCATCCTCTTTTGACAAAAGCGATTGCCGTTCAGTTGTACACTGAACACAAATTTTATTTTTGCGTTAAAGAACAGAAATCAATTCGTTTCATATTCCATACATTATAATTTGAAAATGTTCGCCAACACACTGATGTTAAAGTGCAGGGACCGAATTGCATTCGCTAATACCGTTATGGAACAGAAAAATGTCGAAATTGGATACGGCTATTGAAATCCGAGTTTTGTTCGCTAACAACCTTTTGTGTATGGTGTCAAAAGAAAATGGTTGGGGGCGCATCTTAAGTTTACTCTTGCAATAGAGAGGGGTATAGCATGCATTTCACTTAGTGCCCGAAATACATTGACCACGTTATATTCATACTACATAAATACGTAGGAAGTGTTTTCTGTCGTTTCAATTATTTTTCATGTTACGTTGATATATTTCACCTCTTGTCCCTGTTCAAAGACGATCATTTTCATTAACCGCTGCACTGTGATCGGTCTAAACATGTTACTTGTCTAGCTTAATACTTCCATGATTAAAATTCTACGGTTAGGTTGAATGTTTAGCAATTTTACAGAATTAAAACCGTTGCATTTAATTTTTATAGGGTGCATCTATTACGTTATAAATTCATAGCACCTTTAAGTACGAAATAAGTAGATACTTAAATATAGGCATATTAGTTATTTATCGTAAAAGTAATATATACGAAATAGTTTTGGGAAAAAACTGGTTTTAACCTCTAGTTCCTGAGCAAAAATAAGTATATGTATATTCATTTACAGGGTGACGTGCTCTTTTGATTTCGACATTAATGGTTTACCTCAAAGAATATTGGTATCTTGATAAATCGTAAAGCAAGATACCATTGAAACGAAAGATTTGATTATTAATAACAATAGTTTGTTAGTGGTTTGATGATTTATTTCAAACTACTGACAACCTTTTAGTGCACTCAATTCGAAAAAAAATTTATATTAAAGGCACGACTGTATAAAACCAAATAAAAGATGCTTGTTTTGGGGGCGTGTTATATTTTCAGAACTCATCAATTTCTCCTCAATTACCCCAGTTTTTGCTGAAATTTTCCCCATTTTTGCCAAAATTTTTTGAACGTCCAAGATTTTTCATGTCCCTTAAGTAATTACCTCGACACGCAATGCACGCTGTGACAAATGGGCCAATATACGAACGAAAGGCTTAATAAATTTTTTTCTTACTTGATTTTACAGTTGTATATGTTTTCACTAATTTCAATAACTTGCGTGTAATCAGTGGCTTAAATACTAGGCATGGGTGTTGGGTAGTATAATTGCTATCCGGGTACCATGGTATTCGACTCGACTAAACTACTAGGTAGCCGACACTAATACTACTAGTTAGTGTTAGCCGCAGTATCTACTCAAATGTATCAGCGCCGTTCACATTTAAGTACACAAATCTGTAAATAAGGCTTGCAACAGCAATGGATTCGAGCTAAAAAATTGCTTACTCCGTGCTTCATAATACTATGTGTTAGTATATATGTATGGACATGATGGGCACAGAAAATCAGGTGAAGAACCACCTGACGTCAAATTCCTGGCCCATACTGAGCAAACTGCCATACCATAAAAAGAGTTGAGTAGTGGAAAGGTTATAGCTGCATATAAATTTACCGATTACCAGCGGTTGGATATTTTTTCAGGATTAAAGTGCATGAGCGTAGGGTAAGGTAGACGTGTATTTATACGTTCAGAGAGTAAAAGAAATTTTGGGCTGTAGAAAAGCCATAACTATTTTCTTTTTCCGGGTAACATAGGGACAATAGAAGTGTTAAATATAATTCAAGGCACGTTCCTTTACACAATGCACCTATTAACCCTTTCATGCCCGAATTAATTTGAGTATCGTGGAATGTTTGACAAACTCAAGCCAGCGCCAGGGATCGAACCCGAAACGTACAATTGAAACTTATGTACTCAAACCACTGAGCTATCTGAG
>JASANE010016681.1:0-35627 GCA_030248225.1 Trileptium ribeirensis | reverse complement strand
AATTTCCGGTTTTCCCTATTTCCCGATAACCCAATTTTCACATTTAAATTTTCCATTTACCGACTACAGGTTTTGGGGGGGTCTCGATTTTCCAGAATTCCCGATACAATATCTCCTCTGTTTTCCAATTTCCCGTTTTCCCAATTTCCCGTCTTCCCAATTTCCCGATTTCCCAATTTCCCGTTTTCCCAATTTCCCGTTTTCCCAATTTCTCGATACAATTTCTCCGTTTCCCAATTTCTGTTTTCCCGATTTCCCAATTTCCCGTTTCTCAGTTTCCCGATACAATTTCTCCGTTTCCCGTTTTCCCGATTTCCCAATTTCTCGTTTTTTCAATTTCCCGTTTTCCCTATTTCCCGATAACCCAATTTCCCAATACAATTTCTCCGTTTCCCGATTTCCCAATTTCTCGATTTACCAATTTCCCGATACAATATCTCTGTTTTCCAAATTCCCATTTTCCCGTTTTCCCAATTTCCCGATTTCCCAATTTCCCGTTTTCCCAATTTCCCGTTTTCCCAATTTCTCGATACAATTTCTCCGTTTCCCAATTTCTGTTTTCCCGATTTCCCAATTTCCCGATTTCCCGGTTTCCAGTTTTCCCAATGTCCCGATTTCCCAATTTCTCGTTTTCCCAATTTCCCAATTTATCAATTTCCCGTTTTCCCAATTTCCCGATACAATTTCGCCGTTTCCCAATTTCTGTTTTCCCGATTTCCCGTTTCCCAATTTCCTGATACAATTTCTCCGTTACCCAATTTCCCGATTTCCCAGTTTCCCGATACAATTTCTCCGTTTCCCAATTACTGTTTTCCGATTTCCCATTTTCCGGTGTTCCCGATTTCCAATTTCCCGTTTTCCCAATTTCCCGTTTTCCCGATTTCCCGCTACAATTTTTCCGTTTCCTAATTTCTGTTTTCGCGATTTCCCAATTTCCCGTTTTCCCGGCCGCTAAAGGTAGAGAATGCGAAAAAGAGCAAGTTTACTCAATCTTCACAGAAATCAAGTAACCAAACAAAAAATAAATACAATTCAGTGTGTGTCTATTATACAAGACACACATGCAAATAAAATATAATTTCCCGCAGGAAAACGGGAAGCCCCGGAAGTTCACTTGGGCCGCTAATTCTATTAAGCCTCTGGCCCATGTCAACTTTAGGGGCCTGACGTTATAACGTTACAAAAAAGAACAGCTTAGAGCGGAGGGTTCGGGGGCTTCAGCCCCCCGACTTAGGCTTAGGCTTAGTACATGGCTCATATAGGGACCTTAGCTTAGGCTAAGACTAAGGCTTAGGCTTAGTGTATCGAGAACGGCATGGCATGCATTATCCTTCGGCCCCTAAAGTTGACATGGGCCAAGCCTCTTATGAGGTTTGCACCCTTCGTTCCAGATGGCTGACGACGGTACGAGTATCTGGTTACCTCAACTTAGATCCTTAGCAATACACTAAGTACCGACCTACTTTAATCCTGAAGCCCCCGGACAGCTGGTCACGGTGTTAAATAATAAGAATAGTAGTTACATATTGAGTTAGCTGATACTTCATTACAGCTCTTGTGAATTCATACAATTGGCCCACGGACGGCTGACCAACTGCAGGGATTAATTAATTACCTTAGCCTAAACTCCTAGATTTACGCTAACACAAGCCTTCATATTATAGCTGTTCCTGGACGGACGAACTATGTTATTATAAAAACTGTATAGTAGCGGTCGAGTTACTCTCCGCGAGTGGGATTTGGTTGTACTGCGGGACTGATGGTGTTGCACCGTAATATCCGTACACGTCGTTTTGTATTGCATCGGTTGTTCTGTTTTGCGCTTGATTCCATGTACTCATTGTGTGAAACGCGCGGTAATTAGTCGTTACCTACGGGATAGGTATTTGATTGCATCCATTCGTTTCTTGTGTCGTGCCGAAATTTGTCGTTGTGTACAGATTTTCGGCAACTTGATTTCATGCGTTTACCGTTTGACTTGCATCAAGTCGGATTTGGTTTGGACCGAATTCTTCGCAATTTGCACCACCTTGTTCATGATTCGCTTGGAATTGTATTTGTCTTGCACTGAGCTGGTCATAATTTGCGTCTGGTTGATCACGGTTTGCATAGGGTCAGCTTTGGCTCACACCGATTCATTCTTCATTTGCACCGGTTTGATCCTAGTTTGCATCCAGTTGGTCTTGGTTTCTATTGAATCGCGTTCAAATTGCACCGCTTGATTCTTAGTTTGCAATGAATTGCCCATAGTTTATGTCAAATTGGTCACGGATTGCGTTTAATCGCCTTCGATTTGCATCAGTCGGTTTTGATTTGTATCTATTTGAGCATTCCGTTTGTATTGATTTGGTTTCGGTTTTCGTTGTATCACATTTGGGTTGCACCGAATTGGTTGTTATTTATATCGAATCGATTGTACTTCTTATCTGTTTGATCTCGGTTTGTGTCGGGTTGCGTTTTAATTGTTCCAATTTCGTTTTGATTTCTGGTAATTACTTCAGGTTTACGTCGCGTTGATCTCGGTTTACGTTTGGTCGTCTTTAAATTGCATCGAATCGGTTTTGGCTTATACCTAGTTTGTATTTGATTTGCACCAGGTAGAGTTTTATTTGCACCGAATTGGGGTTGATTTGCTCCGGTTGCTTTATAATTTGCACTCGGTCGTTGTTCGCGCATTTGATCGATTTCTACTGTGCTTCTTTTGCACCGATTTCCAGGTCGTTGACCGTGATTGTTATAGGCTGCACTTGCTACGATTCTTTTTCGTTGTTCAGCGCCACCCATACTTAACATCGATTCAAGCATCTTCGCTGGCTTTCGGTGTCTTGTCGCATTTTGATTGTTTCATCTTCGTCGATATTTTGCGATTCTTTCCTTGGTTGTGCTGGTGGAATTTCTGATTCGTCTTGGTCAAAGCTTTGGCATAGTCCTTGCAATTTGCTGTGGTCAAAGTTGCATGATTTTTTATAAATTGCAACTGTTTTTTCTTTTTGTTGTTGCAAATCTTATATCGCTTCTGGGATTTCTTTTTCGATATCAGTTGTTGTAAATAGTTGGCCGCCAGTTCTTCTTCTTGGAACGTTTCGGTGTATGTTTCTTGCAAGCTTCTTTTGTCTTGTTGTTGTTCTTGTCTTTTTGGTTCCGGTGTATTCGGATCGAATTCGCGTATTATTTTCTCAATTTCTTTCGTCATATTTGTGTCTGTCATTTTTTCACTTGGATGATTCTTCGTTCCCAACGTTCTTTGATTTCATCGTCAGTTCTTTGTTGACCGATGCATTCGGTGGCGTTCTCTGAAGTGGGATTTAATATTTTAGAATTTTACAGACTTGTGTAAAAACGTCCTGGTTATGTGGCCTAATAATTCCTAATACGATATAATTAGCTTCTATTTTAGCTTCTGCCTTACTTAAGACTGAGGGGTTAAGATTTTGTTTCAGATTTATCTGACCACTTCTTTATTTTATTACCCATTTGTCCCACTTTACGCGAAATCGTGGTCATTATGTTATATTTTATGATAAGAATTAGGGTGAGGGGTTGGTGGGTACTTTTCCTTGATGACGGCTATCGGTATTGAACTGGGACGGACTCGTCACCGGAAGATGTGCGGTCTGAGGTGTAGCCAGTAGTACGCCGGTGAAACGTTTAGTACGGCGTGCATCCTTCTTCTTGCGTGGTCAGCATACGTGCCCTACAATTTACACTGCGGCGTGTTCCTGTCGGCTCGATCACTCTTGATCAAATACTTGAGCATCAAACGCGTAGTGAACAATGTTTACTACAACAATTAACTTGCTAAGGCACGATATTGAGCAGTTGATACCCGTCGACTGTGACACGATATTTGACTAGTTGAGCTATTATAGTCCGCCAATTGTTGCACGCAGCTCTGATTTTAGTACTGGCGGTTTTTAATCACACTTTTAAACACCGGATACTTTCACCTGTTCAGATACTAGTGCCCTGATCGATTTCGACCCTAGATTCTATTAGTTCAGGTTAGGCTACATGCTAGTTTAGTACACCTCTTGTGATGTAGATACGACCGCTGTACACGGATATTTTTACTCCAGGATATTTTTACTCCCCAGTAAAAATATCCTAGGATATTTTTACTCCACAGTAAAAATATGCCTCAGTATTACTGTGGAGAGTAAAAAATATCCCGCCAGTGATTTTACTGGGAGTAAAAATATCCTGGAGTAAAAATATCCGTGTACACCGGTACTTCGTATATTCTGAAGCTATAAATTTTTTTACTCCTGACGTGATTTTTAGCGGTCGGCCGATACGTTAATAAGACAGGGTAAAATCTCTCATCAAATTAATGTATGGTTCTGCAGAAATCTATGTGCGAGCTAACAGAAGTTTTAATTGTTGTACCTTAAGCTATTTAACATGTCACACAATAGGGACACTGTCATACTTTAAGGCACGCAAGAGTTTGGAACCATAGAAGGTCAAGGGTCCAAATTTGAAGTAAAAGTTGTCTATGTGATGATTCAGAACATTATTATTGCTTAAATTATGTATATATTATAGGGCCTCCTACCTTGAAAATTAAACACAACAATAAAATTGACATAACGGTTTTGTTAAAAGTGTTTTGCTTTAATTTATGATATTTTCATATAGATATGTATTTACATAAGTAGAAATTTAATATTGGTGTACACTATATAAATAATAATTATAATTGTATAAACTAATATTGTATGAATTTTCTCATAAATTTATGTTAATATATGTTATATTGCTAACCACTAGTAAGCCTTCGTCTAAATGTTTCTATATCGTCATGTATACTAATCACTCGTCTGGTATCACCAGAATTCAAGTCGGCTACCAAAGGCGAATTCGACGCTTCTGCCATAATAATTCGTCAACCGTATAATTATAAATGTCTGTAATAAAAAGAATAAAATTACAAGTGTGATGATAACCAAAACTATGAGTACGTACCTACAATAAACTCCAACAAGGCTTAATGAATTTGCCTTATATATTTACTAGGACAATCCTAAAGCTATGTGTCACAGCAGTACATTGCTTTAAGTCAATTCTGTAAGCGCTAGTTTCATATTGTCGAAAAATATAGCTCAAATTTAGAAATGGACAAGAATTTTGTAAGAGCGTTAAATTTGGCGTCTCTTATACGTTCGCAGTAGCGCAATATGGCAGTCCAGGTTTTATTATGTACAAGCAATATTATTACGGTTAACATTTCTCTACATCATAGGTGTCCAAGGTCTATCGGTTAAGGGGCAGATGGTTCCGGAGAGGATTAATTTTTGAATTTTTTAGAAACATAATTGCCTACAATTCTTGCTAATTTTTTTATTTTCTGCCAATACTGGAAAAATTACTTGGAACTTGAGCGTGAGAGAATGGTAATACTGCTTCAAGGGATCCGACACTCAGAAAATAATCCCCTACGGACAGCTATAATGTACATATTATTCAAAAAATACAAGAACAATGCCACACAGTCAAATGAAAACAATAAAAAAATCACGTAGTTCCGTCACTGTCATGTTGTGTGCCTTCACAACCTGCAACAATTTTGCAAAATCCCCATGAAATTCATTGTATAACAATCTTCAATACCTCGAAAACCTGCTAGTTAAGCCTCATATCAATTTTCCGTAATTTCAATAAAAAGGTGCTTTGAAAACTTGTCTTGTTATATTTCGATCTTTATATTATAAATATTAAACAGTTCGTCAGCGGTAGCTTGTCTTCGTCATTCAAAATAAACAGGTCCTTAAATAACACAACCTTCAGTACGTCATTAAAATATTGTCACTATGACAGACTGTTCAAAACAACGGATCGAAATATAATATTATCGAATCGCTTTGGTAAGAAGACTACGAGTATTCTTATTAGTACGCGCGACAATAGCTCGTTCTTGTTTCTTCTTTTTAACTGGGTCCACTGCAAAGCAATGCCATATTCGAAGTGATTCATCGGAGGAAGCGCTGACAACAAACTCGCCATCGGGAGAGAGAGCCATTTGTAAAATTCGCGAAGTGTGTCCTGTAACGTGTGACAATCAAGTACCATTTCTTTCATAAACACATCTCCATAAACAGTCTTGTACAATACATGCGACAAATATTTAATTTCACATGAAGCTAGCGTTCTGACTTTAAAAATTTTACAATAAAATACAAAATTATTCTATAACGAGCTATTTACAAGCTCCCAGCGTTAGAAGCTTTTAAGTTTTAAAAAATTTTATTTTATTTTACTCTTGGAAGCGATTCAGCAAGGAACTTTATAAAGCTTCATCATTAAACTATTATTTTTCCGCAAACAAGTTGCAGCAGAGCAGATATATATTATACTAAAGTATGTACAGTATACTTGCTAATGACCGCCGCATTTCGAGTGAATAGCTCGAGATTTAGAAAAATGTTAAATAAATAACAAAATTTAAAATTCCATATTAAATGATTAGAAAAATTGTTAGCTGACACCTCTGTGTACAATAAAATATGCTATGCTGCCAAGTTTTCATCGCGCTCACCTGCAGAATTACTAATTGTAAACAACACTTTGCAAAATCAAGAAAATGATTGACCAAAATAAATTTTTAAAAAGGTTGTGATGACCAATAACAAAAATTGCATTAAAAACGTGCCCTAAAACAATAAATTATTAATTCGCTTAGGCATCACATGCCTGGGCAATCGATCAATAAATGGATAAAAAATTCAACACACAGTGCTACACCCACCACTTAGCTCAACAATCTTTTTCATTTCAGGATACTGCCACAACGCCAGCTCGTGATTGGGATATCCGTGTCCAGAAATCAATTCTTTGTGTTCGGCAGACCAAAGCAGCGCGCAAACCTGAGAAATGAAATCATTCTTCACTATTCTGTTACACTCATTAGCAAACATTGTCTTAATTTAATTAAAGTTAACACTGAATCTATCACAAAACTAACCAATAATTTTTTTCCGAATTACTACTGGCTCGATAGTTGTCAGTGTGCAATTTTGTAGCAATTTTTTCTAACAAAATACACTCGATAAAATTAGAAAAGTTACTGTTTGCTTTATTTTGGATCGCGTATTATGCACTATAAAACGCTGTATTCATGTACCGTTGGCATTTACCGAGTCAGCAATAAAATCTCTATCAAGGCGAACAGAAACAAAAGTGACGAACAAGCCTCATACATAGATTCCTAAAATGACGAATCGTTACAACTGCCCTGGTCAACCACTAAATCTGGAATGGTATTGGATTTATAATGATGCACTTTTGACGTTTACAGAGGCAGCATTATAAACAAGGCAAACACAAATAAACTCGGTGAACAAATCTTCCATAAAGACTATTATTACTGGGGAATGCTAAAGCGATTTGTTCAGTCATTTTTAATGTAGGGTGATACTGCAAATGTGGTGTGCCAGCGTGTGTATTTTTGGAAGTTACAGTCAGGAAAATTATATAAAACAAGGCAAACAGATATTGACTCAGTCAACAAATCTTCTATAAAGATTCTTAAATTATTATTGAGGAATGCTAAACCAGTTTGTTCAGTCGTTTTGATGTAGGGTGATACTACAAAGTGAACTAGGTGGAGTTACAGTGTATGTACTTTTGGCATTTTTATATATCTAGCAAAATTATATAAAACTAGGCAAACAGAATAGACTCAGTGGACAAGTCTTCCATGGATTCTTAAATTAGTATTAAGAAATGCTAAAACCAGTTTGTTCAGCCGGTTTTAATGCATGGTGACACTAGAAATGTCGAGTGATATTGCAATGTAGTTTTGGCATTTACCGGGTTAGCAAAATTAGTTAGCATAAGTCTAATATCGGGGCCCAAGAAATGAAAAAAATTTTTTGCTCCGATTTGCCTAAAATTTTGCATACGGGGGTTTTCCAGTATGGGGAATTCATTTTTGACACTTTTAGCGAAAAAAAATTTTTTGACCAAAAAAATTTTTTTTGACCCAAAAAATTTTGAAAAAATTTTTTTTTGCCGAAATTCACCCAAAACCATTTTTTGATGCCAACAGAAAAATCAACATATTCAACTTACTTTTTGGATTTGATGCAGTGCAGCTTGGTGAGCGCAACTAAGCAGCATCTCTAACTTTCGTCGAGAGCTCTATTTCTCTCACCTCGCTATCCGGCTTTGTAAATCGCTCGCCTCGTCTTCTCACATTTCGTTCTAATTTTCTCCACGCTAGCTAATTTCAAGATCCAGTTCGCCTTGGCGGTCCCGGGGCTGTCTGCCAAATAGACGAGAGCGTCATGGTCAAACGGAAATAAACCGCGGCAGACGCAGCGTGAACGATGGGTCTTCGGCATATATGATGTCCTTGTAAAGGAGGGCTATTTGTGCTTTGTCGACGACCGTTCTGCAGCAACCCTGCTACCGATTGTCCAACCAGTCATCGCGCCGGGCTCTACGGTACTCATATGAGTGGCGCGCTTATAATGGTCTCAACGGTTTGGGGTACTTCCACGAAACCGTTAACCATTCGCACCACTTTGTTGATCCGCTTACGGGGGCGCATACCAACCATGTTGAATGCATGTGGCGGAACGCAAAACAGAAATTCAAAGCAATGTACGGCACAAGATAGATAAGCCAGATAGCAAGCGTGAGAAAAAATAAAGACTCTCGACGAAATTTAAGAGATGCTGCTTAGTTGCGCTCACCAAGCTGCACTGCATCAAATCCAAAAAGTTGAATATGTTGATTTTTCTGTTGGCATCAAAAAATGGTTTTGGGTGAATTTCGGCAAAAAAAATTTTTTTCAAAATTTTTTGGGTCAAAAAAAATTTTTTTGGTCAAAAAAATTTTTTTCGCTAAAAGTGTCAAAAATGAATTCCCCATACTGGAAAACCCCCGTATGCAAAATTTTAGGCAAATCGGAGCAAAAAATTTTTTTCATTTCTTGGGCCCCGATATTAGACTTATGCCGCAAAATTATATAAAACACGGCAAGGTGAAATAAACGCAAAGGACAAACCGTTCTTCCGTTTATGAAGACTGCATTAAGAATAATGTAGCAATTACTATAATTAGGGCGGCACACCTTATTCGGCATGTATTTTTATAAAGCAATCGAAAATATTCCAATTCAGTTAGTATATCCAAGAGTGCATTACGGAAGAGTGACACTTCCCTGCACTCTGTTAGCCCATGTTTGATGATACGGCGCTTTCGGCCTGACTCTCCAAAGTTTCTGGTGCGGTCGAGATGGACTGACCCCCCGACGTTTCTGGGGGGGGGGGGTAGGTGGGACCTTCCCCCAATTTCTGGGGGGGGCGGTTTATACGCAGCTACTGGTTCAACCGACCCCTCCCCAGAAATTGGGGGTCCGACCTACCCCAAAAAACTGGGGGATGGATCCGAGCTACCACTCCAGAAACTGGGGGGTCAGGCCGAAAACGCCCGTATCATCAAACACGGGCTAATATATGAGTGCAGGGGAGTGTCGTACTCTTCCCTAATGCACTCTTGGTATAACGAACACAATAATATTAAATAAATTAATTTATTTCTTCTATAAACATGAATTATCCGCTTTATAGAGACAATCATCACCTAAGTCCACTAAAACAAGATAGGTAATTGTTAAAACCATTTTCAATTTTGTGATCATTTTTGCATGAATTAATAATTGGTAATTAGCAAATCACACATTAGCCACTATTTATTGTTTAGGTGTACAAACATAGATGAAGAGCAGTAAGTGAACAACGAACATCAAACAAGTGAGCACCGGCCAATAATTGTGGCAAGTGCTGCATAAAAGTTAAATTACGAAATTACGTAACTGCCACTCCTGTCGTCACAATCATGAGTTGACTAACGTCATACACATTTTTTATAATACAAAAAACATTATTCCACCTGAGATTGTGTGTCCACTGAAGACAGACATGTACCCGTATTAGCATTCCACAATCGAATATGGCGATCGGCGGTCCCGCCTCCACTAGCTAAAACACTTGGTTGCCAAGGGCACCAGGCTAGGGCCTAAAAATGTATAATACAATAACTCTGACACAAAAAAAAATTATAAAAAATCAAGAACCACCTTTTTACCATACAATGATTGTAGAACCATTTTAAAATAAAACATACAACATGCAATCTTATTAGTATAAAAACAATGGTAAAGCCTACTGCAGTATCAAAATTTTATTCCGATAGTGTGGCCCACGGAGGATAGGAAGACAACTATATTCTTATACTGAAACAGAATAAATACAGACAATTTGATGATATCTTCCTTCGCGGAATTAAGTGCTATCATTAAGTATAAACTCCGAAGTAAATTTTAGACCACATCTTTCAAATTGAATCCATTGTTATCAAAACATTTAGTCACGCACGCCAATTTCAGAGGATGTTACTTAGGTCACCCTAACTACTGTACATGTCCATGTACAGTGCTTAAGTAATGATATTAAACATCCTTCCAAGCAATGTAATCCTGAATTTCTGTAATTACTTATGCCGACAAAAGTGCCCACACTTGTCTTCCACTGATCAACATTATTTATTGTAAAAGATGCTGGGGCATGTTGATGACAATATAAAATAAAAGGACTGTATTTTATACAATAAGCGAAGCCATCACACGTACCTTTACTGCAGCTTGGTGATCAGATAATGTATGAGTAGGAGACGCTTCAGCAACCAAAGACTGTCCCGCTCGCTTCCACACCTGAACCAGATTATCGTTTCCTCCGCTTGCTAGTAACTGACCACTCGGAGACCACTGAAGTCCACAAACTTCCTACAATTACAGGTATAACGTAGTTCGAACACACTAACCAGAATGTATTACAGAATATAGCCAGAACTCAATTTGCACACACATGGAAAATTAGGTGCGGCCAATCAGTTTTTAAACAAATACCACGACGTGTTTATAACCAGAATTTACTACAGCTCGTCAAATTCAGGCTTAAAAAAGCAAAACTTGAATATTTTTCTGGATCCTAAGTCCAAAAATTGAACCACGAAAAGAAAAATATATACATCATTCAATCGCAATGACAGGACTACACGGCCAACTAAACTCGGGTGTTACATCGGAGGTGACAATTTTGCAGTATTAGAACCCGAGGTATAACGTTAACTCTAAATTTAGAGTCCGCGATAATTATGGTAATATATAGATTGGCACGATAAAACAAAAATTCTTCAGAAGCCCAGATTTTACACCCGCAGTATAGCCACATTGAATGCTGCTCAATCCTTGCTCGCTCGGAACTTGGTTGAGGGAAAGCAAAATTTTTTAAATTCTATAGTTTGTTTTTGTTCGCACGCTCGTAAGGCTAAACTTTCAAGTTCTGTATACATTAAAAGATTTCGAAATAGGTACTAATTAAAATGTACAATTATTATTCCAAAGGTTTGAGACACAAGTTACACAAAGTCTGCATTTTTAGTAAATGATAAATGATGTTCGCATTCATTTTATTTGATTTCATCACTTCCGAAAAATGTTCAACTACGTATTTTTGGCGAATTAATCGAACATTCTGTTCAAATAAAACATTACTTGGAACCACTGTCATGTAGGAAACATCGCATAAAAACGCTTTCCACAGACAGTTGAAGAACCCTGGGTTCTACTTACAGGGGGCACTTATCTCTATTTAATACTAATTTACCACATAATTACCTAAAATTTACCTCAAAACATCAAAATATGTAGTACATATTGTTTAATTTCGCTTGCCCGTGAAGCTCTGCCGCCCTGGGTGCCCAGAGGGCTTCCAAGGGCCTGGCGGTGAAAGCCCCACGAGACCCAGAGGACACAGTACTATCCATACATGCACGCCCGAGATCTGAAGACCGGAGCGTAACCGAGGCCTCGGCCTTAGACGTTCCAGGAGGGATCACCCTGCAAGGGGAGGGTGGTGCGACCTGCCAAAGGGACTATGGGTAACAGTTCTTGGCAAATATAAGTTCAACTTCTCTATAGGCTTCCGGGTACCTGTCAGGGAAGTGGATCGAAGGGGGGGCGGTCCGACGCTTTAGGGTGAATCCTGGTCTTCCCATTATGAACATGTGTGGTTCTATCGTAATATCAAAGATTTTAGGCCATCACCCTATGTAATTTATAACACCCGCACATTCGCGCCCGCGCTCCAAGTTCAAGCTTTAAATCCCCACAAGGTCAACTTCGCTGAACATGACCTATAAATTTTCAATTCAGAAAGATCAGTACCAAGGGACCCAGATTTGATTATACAGTACCCGCCAAAAATGACAGTCGGTCGCTCGCGACGCGTTCGAAATAAATTTGTTCTAAAAATAGAACTTTCTATTAATTTAAATAGTTGCGGAATCTCGAGCGAGCCACTCGCTTGCGACTCGCTCGAACTCGCTCGCTCGAAATGCAACGGTCATTTTTGGCGAGTACTGTAATCCATCGATGAATGCCGTGGTTATAGGTCGATTGAACACTTTGAATAATAACAATGTTAATTTTTTTATATTTTCCAGACATGTCTACAGCCCAAAATGTGGAGGTTGTTCATCTTCAATGAAATTTCAAAATGGGGGAATAAATTTTATTGAAATGCAGCGACGAAGCAACCGGAAAGCAACCCACTGAAGGCGCTAGCGGAAAGTCACGAAACTTTTTTGTATGTTCGCTGTCATTCATAATTCATTGTCAGATGGACGAATTTCGGCAATTTTTTATACGATAGCAATAGTGATGACGATGTGTCTTTACGCGAATAGCTCCGACCTAATCTTCCGGGCCAACATGGCAACAAAACATGTCTTTATGGGTTCTTTACCAAATCTAGCCACGCAGGTACCGGTGTTTCGCAGCCCATATCTCGCGACACACGCTACGCATCGAAAAAGAGATAGTCAGCTCATCGAGATCTACAACGTGCTAACCAGGAGTTTTATGCGGGACCGCCGCTGTACAACTGTTGCCCGAATAAATTTCGTCAACACCTTGTCTTTGCTAGCGGTTTTTCAAATTTCGCTGAGTTGTTGCTTGTTTTACATTACAATGAGTGCCTATTAGGTTATTAAGCACGCTGAATACGATTGTTTTGCTTTCTATAGTCCGACTTGACTATACTCGTAATTCTATCGAGATTGCAGAACGTAGTGATGCATAGGCACACCTACGCCTTTTGCGTGCACAGCCCATCAGCTCTCGACAGTATATGTCGATATGCTATTATGTGGATATCACACAATACCGCAAAAGTTAGAAAGAAACTAACAGCAGCAATGAGTTCCCCATGCCCCAAAACCCCCAAGTGCAAGCTATCAGCCTCCCAGGCCGTAACAGTAAAATTAGGAATTTTGGGACGATGAACCATGGCGGCGCCATACCCCCGTACCTATAAAACTATGAATCGCAGAGCAAAATCAACACCAGCAATGAGTTTCCCAGGCCCGAAAAACCTCAAGTGAAACTTTTCAGCAACCTAGGACGTCAGAACAAATTTTCGAATTTTGGGCGAGGAACCATTGGGGCACCATACCTCAAACCCAATAACTGTAGAACCGGAGCCTTAATCGAAAAACAAAAAAGAGACATCCGCATTTATGATTTTACTATGAAATACAACCAACCAGAAAAAAATTATAAAGTTAAGATAAAAATATCCTTGCTTCCGTAAACGGTACTACAATGAGGTAAAAACCAATAATTTGCTCTCTGACACCGAACCATGAGGCGTCATACCCCAGTACCCATGGGTCGCAGAGCAAAACCAGCACTGGCAATGAGTTTCACATGCCCAAAACCCCCAGGTGAAACTTATCAGTCGCCCAAGACGACATAACAAATTTTCAAATTTTGGGTCGAGGAACCATTGGGGCGCTATATTCCCGTACCTCAAACCCCATAAATCCAGAACCGGAGCATTAATCGAAAAACAAAAAAGAGGCATCGGCATTTATCATTTCACTATGAAATAAAACCAACAAGAGAAAAAATTCGAAAGGTAAGATAAAAATCAACCTTACTTCCGTGAAGGGTATTAAAATGGGGTAAAATAGGTAAAAACTCACCCCTGACCCCGGAACCAGAACCAAAATAAAAACGCTCAGGGATGTACACGGTAAATCGAGTATGCCGGTTCGAATCAGCCTAAGATCATGAAAATCGATTAAGTCGTTCCCAAGTTATGGCCGACACGCACACAACAGAATTTAAAAGATTTTAACCCTGCAACACATAATCTCCACTACGCTTCCCTACATTCTGATTATACATTTTCATAAGGTTTAAAGGATTTTACGGTTAACCAACCCGATTTCTAAAATGTAGTGTATTTTCATTTGTCTGGTTATGTATTATGTGCGGGACATCTCTAAAGGCTGAATACAATGATTTCGTTATCTAGAGTCCAGCGTACATATTTCATGTCTTTTCCATCGGTTTAGGATCAATGAACCTGATTTACAGAATATAGTCGGTCCTCAGTAGTTTGGTACATGGCATCAAAAACAGTGTATCAGGGTTTTCGGTATGCTCAATACAAAGATTTGGTAATGTAGAGTCCAGCGTTTATATTTCATACCTTTTCAAGGGTTTTCAACGGGTTTAGGGTCAACAAACCCCATTTCCAGAACACAGTCATTCTTCAGTTGCTGAAACGGAGCGGGCGAAACGAGCGGCTTTGGATAGACGGATTACGACCACATTTATTTGTTCGATAGCAGAAGCAGGGTTTTTTCAATTTTCGGTTCGCGAAAATTACGCAAACCTGTTTGTTTAAAATGCGTAACGGTGTACCAAAAAAGCGTAATTTTTATTATAAGAAGAAAATAAAAAATACTTATGTATTGAAATACTTATGAATGATATATGCATTAATATCAGCATATAACTGTTTCTATCTTTCCAGAACGTATTAGTTATACGGATTCTTGAAAAACATAAACTGTTTATGCTGCTATTAATGCATATTGTCATTGTAGCAGATGCTGTTGTGCATTGGGAATCATGTTGAATAATTTGGGGAAAATATCCGGCCCATATGTCAGCTGCTGAGTTTGTCCTCCGGACCTAGAAATAAAAGGCGTAAATCACGCAAAGCTTGATCAAAAAAATGCGAAACGGGTCCTCAAAAACGCGTAAATTACGCAAAAAAATGCGAAAAATAAAACCGTGAGCAGAAGTGACGATGATGTGCATTTAGTTGAACGCGAAAAGCTCCGACGCCATATGTCGGGTTAAAACTACTAAAAAAGTTTTAAGAGTTTTTGCCAAATCTGGCAATACGGGTCTTTCGCAGCTCATATTTCGCGACACAAACTTCGAATCGAAGATTAGATCAACGAGTCCTACAACTTTGCTGACAATGACTTTTTGTGGGACCACTCCCTGGGCCTGTGTGGGCCCGAATAGTTCACCGACACTTTGCCAAACAATTTTTCAAATTTCGCCGTGTTATTGCTTCTGTTTACCTTACAATGAGTGTATATTATGTAACCAAGCACGTTGGATACGGTGACTGTGCTATTTAGAGTCCAACTTGACTATAATATACATTTTCTTGGGGTAGCAAGGGTTTATTGGTTGACGAACCCGATTTTCAAAATGTAGCGCGTTTCCATTAGTTGTCTCTTTATGTATTACGTGCAGTGCATCATTAATGGTCTATGTAGCAGGGAGTAACCGGAATTCCGGTTCGTTCCGGCGAAAATCGTGTTCCGGTTGCGGTTCCGGCAAAGGGCAAAAATTATACCGGAACCGGAATTCCGGTTTAAAAAGTTTGTTTGAAATTTTCCACGTTTTTTGCTTCATCCTGTAATCCAAACATAATGTAATATATATTATAGAATGATCAAGCACCAATACAACCAAACAAAAGAAAACATTAACTAACCAATTTGCCGTCTGAAACATAAGTAGGGCACATAATTTGAGCAGAAATTTTTCATAATAACCTGCAGGAGTTAGGAGTATTTAGGGTATGCTTGGCTAACATAAATTGCTTCAAGAACCCGCCAATGCGCAGGTAAACTTGGTAAATCAGTCTAAATTGAATTAAACTAACGTTATCTGCAACGCAGCTAGAAACTGTTTTCTTGGCAATGAACTGTATTTATTGAAACTGTGCGAGCAGCATCACAGTGTGTCTCATTTATAGCATTCTGATTAGAAAGTTATCATCATTATGATCTAACTGACGGGCACTGTTTGTCCAACGCTAGCCTAAACAGTGTCTCTGACCACTGATCAGAAAATTACCTTATATCTATTATTTTTCTTAGAATCATATAAACCAATAATTTTAAGTTTCCTACAGAACATGCAACAAACGTATGTGTAGTAAAGGGAGACGACTGAAGTGTGTATTCTACGCTCCAAGCTTTGTAAGCACATTCGATTTGACGCAGTATACGACGCACTGGTGTATAGTGGAAGACATTTTTTGCTCTGAATGTCCAAAAACCGACATATTTGATCGATAAATAAACATTATTAGCTTCCTCAGTCACTTTAAAGTTTCAGAAAGGCATTAATACCATCGCAATACATTAAGTTTAATGTAAAAGTTATTTTTAATGCATTTTAAATCCACTATAACTTCATTTCTTCCATCATCATTTTACTATATATAAATTTCGAAGACCAGGTTCCGGTTCCGGTTCCGGTTTAAATGAACGGTTCCGGTTATTCCCTGCTATATAGGTATTTCTTAAGGCTGAATGCGATGATTTGGATTTTCTATTGCCCATATGTTATGACTTTTTAGTGGGTTTACGGTCAATGAGTTCGATTTTCAGAATATAGTTTCTCTTCAGTTTGGTTAAGCATTGCGTACAGGTCATCAAAAATCGTCTGTTGAGGCCTTTCGGAAGGCTGAATAATATAATGGTTTGGTTATCTAGAGTCCAGCATGAGTATATTATTACCTTTTCAGATTTTTTATTGGGTTTAGGGACAATGAACCCGATTTCCAGAAAATAGTCGGACTTCAGTAGTTAAACAAATGGCATCAAAATTGGCAATATAGAGGCTTTTCGGTATGCTGAATACGATTTGATTATGCAGAGTCAAGCGTCCCTTTCAATTTGGTTAGAGTCAATGAACCCAATTTCCAGAATATATTCTGTCTTCACTTGTCTGGTTATGCACTGCGTACAGGTCACCAAGAATTTGTCGACATAAGTTTTCCGGTAGACAAAAAATGATTGTTTGGTTCAGACCAGCATATAAATACTATAGATGCATTGTCAATTGTTTTTGGTGGGTTTACGGTTGACGAGGTTTTATGGTTTTCAGTGGGTTCAAGGTTCAAAAGGTTTTAGGATGTTATCAAACACAGCCTGTTACAGGTGACTAAACAAAATAACTTAAAAATGAATCCACGCTCGCGCCGTTTTACCCTCGCCAGCAAGTTACTAGTTGTTTAGTTACGTATTACGTACAGGTCATCTAGAATTATTGTTTATATAGGTTTTCCGGTAGGCTGAATGCGATAGTTTGGTTATCTACAGACCAGCACAAATACTTGATACGTTGTCAGTTGTTTTCGATGAGCGTTGGGTCGAGTTCAAAAGGTTTTAGTATGTTATCAAACACAGCCTGTTACAGGTGATTAAACAAAATAACTTAAAAATGAATCCACGCTCGCGCCGTTTTACCCTCGCCAGTGAGTTACTAGTTTAGTTACGTATTACGTACAGGTCATCAAGAATTGTTTATATAGGTTTTCTGGTAGGCCGAATGCGATAGTTTGGTTATCTACAGACCAGCACAAATACTTGATGCGTTGTCAGTTGTTTTCGATGAGCGTTGGGTCGACGAGATTTTAGACTTTTGGGTTCTGCTTTCAAGAAGTTTTAGGTAGTATATACATCATACACACATGTTACAAGTGATCAAACAAAATGATAACATAAAAATCAAACTACGCTCGCTCCGCTTTATCTTCGCTTGCGAGATACTAGCATGCTGTGTATTTTAATTTATGCGACAGTAAACTTAATCCACGCCCGTCAATAATCCTATTTTGCTATTTCGGTAAAAAATCTGTTACCGAACGTTCTTTGGTAAATCGTAATCAGGCGTAAATTCGTTCGCGAACACACAGCTCTGCGATAGTAATCCGGCAAATTTATGATCGCGAAAATTCAGCGAAAATTACCGAATTTTTGCGAACGAAATTCTACCGAATTTGAATTCGCCGGCTTTGTTCGCGAAAACTGCAAGCTAAACCAAGGAGCCGATTAATTTGTGACGTGACTATTACGTTAAATTTGTTCGAGAACAGCGACAACTACAAATCAAAAGCTGATATGCATTAGATAACAGTTTTCACTGCAAATTCAAAATCGCCAAAACCTGTTTCAACATAAGGTCTAATTTTTGGTACTTGTTTCTTTTTGTCAATTTTCTGTTATCGTAAAACCGATGAAATTTCAACTTTTGTTTTGTAACATCGGTTTGTGATTCGCTATCGGCTATTACAAAATAAGATAGTCGATGGGCGCAAGTTAAGTTTGCTCGTACATTACGCAGTTGCAGGTTCTTGTATGTAATTGTCGCACAAGTATTTTAGACTTTAATACAGTATCTTAGAGCGTTAAAAATTATTGTAGTAATTCATTTTAAAACATTAATACGCACAAAACCATAATTTAGGGACATGGAATTGCATAATATACAATGACGGACAAAAATTAGTGTAAATTCGTTACAGATTGAAATTTCAATCAATTATTTTGCACATATTTTTAGCCGTGACTGTACATTTTAGCCCTGCTCTTGATGCAAAAATCAAATTGATTTGTTACAATACCTGTGTATGTCCATTTGAAGTACCCACAGCATGATTTTGTATACGAACATCGTGGTGATGAATTGATCCGTCTTTGCAGCCACTAAAGATGCAAGAGTGTAAAAATAGAAAAAAGGACACATTTTATCGTACCTTGTTGTCTGAATTTTTTACCCAGGGCTGACAGTGTCAGCACAAATTTCAAGATATTCAACGACCAGTGGCCAATTAAACCGAATTACGTCAACGAACCAGCATAATGTACTATAACGCAAAATGCCATTCTAGAATTTTGTTTTTTTCTAAACTGTGAGATTCTGCTAAGCTAAACTGTCAAAATGAAATATCCTGGTTACCCGGGCAGCGAGAAAAACGGAGTAAGTGCGCCCAGTGTGAGCTTCAGTGACTACTTCAAATTTCTAAATTTGAACTTCACGAGTTTCTTTAATATCCCAGACTAATAATAGAAACAATAAGGAGACGTTATGGTGTGTTACAGCCAGCACAATCTGTCTGAAGCCAAATTTTGTTGAATTTAATGGTATTAAGATTAGGATACGAACTACAGTCGCGGTTAAAAATAAGTGCAATCGAAAACGATCGAAATCGCAATCGATCGAAATTTCATTTAGTCGAAAATAATCGAAATTTTATAAATTTGAAATTTATTTAATTTTGCTATTATCTAAATCGATCAAAATCGGTTGAAATTTTGTTTAACCGAAATCGATCGATTATTTAGCACTTAATTCTGGCCGTGACTGTACTGCTTGGCATTTAGATGGGAAATATCGTAGTAGTAACGTTTCCAGAAAATGCTGCTTGTTACAACATTGCTACGTTTCAATATATAACTCCACTTCAATATTAATATCGGTTTTTGTGCCAAACTTTCTTTTAGTTTATACAAGAAATATTAGGTCAACATTAAGCGAAAGGTATTAGGGCTTCGATAGTTATATCAATCGGGCAAATAAAAAACCCTTAAACTTAAATCAAAATACAAATGTGATGTCAGCGCTTCAACAATCTGGGTACACATAGGCTGCCAAAAGTGGAAACAAGACAACAAAAAATTATATGTCATGCGACGTAAACCACATATCTGTCTCTACAAATTCATTTTACATTTACTGAAACTATTGTATAAAGATCAATGAATTAGCCGCTTTTCAAAAAAGCAAATGCTATTGCTGTTCTAAAAATAATTATGGAATTACTAGGCTATCATAGCGATATCCATAGTCGTAAAAGCTTCAAAAATAAGGGAAAATCCAGAACTAAATTATTTAGTACCACTCGCATAACTGTAAATATAATCAGAAATATTAAAAATACCTGAAGGTTACCTTGCCCCGTAAAAGAAAAGAATAACAATAAGACACAGTTACCTTGACAAAATATGCTCATTCCAAGAAAGGCACGCAACGCGGTCCGAGTGTCCACTCATTGTTCTCAATTTACGTTTGGCACTAACGTCCCATAACTGCAAATTTCAAAATACAATCGCACTAATGTAATACAATCCCAAATTTTGAAGGCTATGACAATCCCAAATTTTGAAGGCTATGTGAGCTAAACTGTTGTCGAACAAAATTTGGGAAAGCATCGAACATTTCTGTAACGCATTCTCGAACAACATAATCGATTTCTCCAACACGTTTCGAGCCACGTTAACATTTTTGTATTAACAAGCAGTAGAAGTTGTCTTTTAAAAACGTTGGATCAAGTTTAAAATAAGACACTATCGAACACCGTTCGTTCGGATAGACGTCGAACATGTACACCAGTAAATAAAATAAAGAATGATTCGTGCATGATAAAATGATATATTCAGGGTTACACAGCAGGCACGAACATGCATAGATAATACAATAATTTTATGTGGCCTAAATTAGTCCAGACTGATATTAAGCTGTGCTTGTGTTGCATAGACTGAACAAATGCATTCAAACTTCTTAATTTTCCAATCATCATGTATGTAACTAGTACAAATTCCCAATGAAAAGTCAAGGTGCTCGAATAAGATTTTAATTTTAAAAACGTAAAAACGCACTTGTACGTCACCGCTTGACAATCCAACAGCAAGAACCTGCGCATCTTTAAGCCAACCGACACTTGCAATATACTCCTGAGGCGTAGACTCTTCCATTTCCATTAGCAAATCGATATCACCTGACAGTAATTACATCAAGCATAAAAATTGCCTAAAATAACGCCTTGATTGATTCCTTTAGCCGAATACCGACAACAATTTAAGCAAAAATATCTAACTAATAAGTGTTTTTGCTGGTTTTAGTCTCCTATTCGCACTTTTTGGACAATTTTATTTTTTCAGAACCGAAACATTTTTTATTTTTTTTCATAACCGAAACATTTTTACTGCAAGAAACGCAATAATTGGCACCAAGTATAAAATTGCGCAATACATAAAGAGATAATAGTATTACAGAAAGAAAATAATAATTAAAACTGAGCGAGCGAAACGAGAGAAATAATTCATGGCGCTGGGCAAAAAATCGTGAAAAATTTTATTTTTGTATGTCGCTTTAACTCGTAAGTCATCTTCGAGTGGATGGATTTCTATAAAATTTTTCTGTTCGATAGCAACAGTGAAATATATAAATAACTGCACAGCTGAAAACAGCTAGTTGACTTTGACAATACACGTTTGTAGTTTTAAATGATAGTGTTTCCAATTGACGGTGACTAGAGCAGTAACAGTGTGATACTAAGTTTCATAAGATCCATTGTTACAGTAGAGTTTTACTTTTCAACGCCCAAATTAAACCACATATGTTTACGACGTCAAAACTGCCGTCCGCACACGAATATATGACCGAAAAAGGCTAGCTACGGCTGCCCTCCTCAGAAACGGGGCTGGCATTTCAACTTCAGCCAGAACCGTAGTGTTCTAGAATTCTGGCGGTCACATAAACCCTTATCAAAAAAGAATGTTGGTAATGTTCTGCAATTTTCGGCATAAATCAATGTCACGATTTGAACGGATAATCGTCTAACAGATACTATGTTTAACTGTCTGCGAACAAGTTTCAAATAAATTACTATCTATCATATTTAGCATCTACTAAATAAAAGCGTGTTAAATTATTCAAATAGGTTCCGAATAAAATTTGAAAAAAATTAGAAATTGTCAAACGAACGTGTGACGACTATCGAGAGGATATCGAAACAATACCGCTCGTTTTTGGCGAAGACTACGCATGAGGATGTTATGCCAATGAACGTTGATTTCAAACTAGTTCATGCAGTTTAAAACTGAAGGACAGACAAGTGGAAACCGCATCAAGATCCTTACATAATGAATACTAACTTTAGCACTATAAGGACAAATTTTAATACAGTGACAGACACAAAAATTGGCATTCCGGTGCCACTGCGTACATACAAAGCAACTCTTAACAATTATAAATTTAGACAAGTACATGGTTCTAATACAAAATAACAGGCCATGCTTAATATTAAGCACACTACACTTTAACATTCTTTTAACAGAATATTCTTGCGATTCTGCTACAATCAATCTAAACAATATTTGATGGTCTTTTGTTGAAGAATATTGGAGACCCTAGTTGACCGATAAAATTATAAGCAAAATAAACCTTGTTAGTATTGTTATCCAGTCCTTTGGGATGAATTCAAAATGATAACCACTTCTAAAATATGTCACTGATACACCCAAGCCCATTAAGCTAGCGTGAACCGCGAACTGATTACGGATGAGCTGCAATAAAATCATGGAGTGCGACAAGCTTATCCATTATCTAACAAAGGACAATAATTCAGGTAAAAACAAACCTGTCGTGGAGTTCCATATGTACAGATACGTCGTCAGTGCCACCGCCAGTAAATCAAAATCACTCCAGTCCAGCGGATTCAAGTCTAAACAGTACTTTAAAAGCTGTAATTTAAATCAACTAACAGATAAATTTCAAAACAAATATCTTTGAACCAGTCTACTTCATAATAACAAGGTAAACAATACAATATGCGCTGGAAAAGATTAATAAAATGAGGCCATGGGAAAGACAAAAACGTCACTCCATGACAAGATCATCACTGCCGAGGCTTGAAATATGACAGTGAAAATCTGGACGAATGCACAATTTAGTTAAATCCGATATGGCACAGAAATAGTTCTAGATACTAATATTCACACTGCCAATGAGCGAAATATTCATATGAAATGCCGCTTTTGAAAATATTATCCACCAATGCTGAAACTTAAAACATAACAGCAACAGCGCATCGAATGTTCTGAGTTCTCTATGATCGAGCGTTTCCTGGTTGAAATTTGTCAACCTCAGTTGACCAAACGAATTTTTAATTCCAACGCTCAAGGAATATATTATGAGATTTCTTTTTTGCAAATGCACAACTTCATAAAATTGAATAGGTCTGGTGTACGCTAATATATTCGATATTCGGTGAACAAGAACATTAAACTAAATCAACGAAAAAGCAGAATTAAATGCTATAAATGGAAATTTACCAATGTCTTTTTCATGGACAATGCAATTTTTATCAAGTATATGTTTAGGCGTATACGTATTTTAAATAAGCAATTGAAATAGTAATACTTATATTTTTGATTCGGCAGTGGAAGTCGAGAACATGGTGCACGATGCAATAAAAAATATAAAAAATGATTAGAAATTTTTTCGGGGTTTTGTTATGACATTCGGGGTTTTTCTGGGTCTTTTTGGTCGTTTCAGGGGTTTTTGGCATTCGGGGTTTTTCGGGGCTGCGGCCACCAAGTATATATTTAATGCTCCAAAAATAAAGAAAAGTTTAAAACTCTATACATTTACGCGTTTATGCTATAAAGAACAGTATCTCGCAAAAATGAGCAACGAAGTTCAAAAATGCACAAAGTTCGCACGGCTAAAATTTTCTAAAACCCTGGTAAAACCTCTTCTACAGCAAGTCGGTAGGTCTAGAATCACCACATGTCGTCATGAAAATAAAATCCACAAAATCAATTTTGATACGTGAGTCAATATGTTAAAATGTTGTATTTAAAATTATAAATTTTATACCTTTTTTCTAAAAATGTAAATATAATATTTCCTAGTTTTCCAAACCGACACTGACAACTATTATTCTCGTCTTTTGCAGTTCCCTACAGAACTTTTTGCCCCATCCTGTTTCTATTCCGAAGCTAAAAATTTGATAATTTACGCAAAAAAATTTTTTATAACCATAACTCCCTCTGATGTCAATAAGACATGACCTGGCACCGTATTTGAGCCTATTATTAAAGGTTTGCATTGATATTCTCAGTCTAAATACATTTTTAATTTAGAATCCCTTTAAAACCCCAGAACCGTTTTGCATACACCTTTTGGAGAAAATTCGATGCTCCCTGTTTCTAAACCAAGTGTGTGTCCGTTATCAAAATTTTTTAGAGAAAGGGCAAACTGGCTATGTACTTTTTAATATATTTTAGGACCACCAAACTGGTAACTCATTCAATGGTTTTGTTTATGGCAGTGTGTTGGAACACCAATAGCTATATATACGTCCGGAACTTGCTTCTATCACGATGTTGCTTATTAGTTTACAAATCTCAGTCAGTCTATTTTAATTTTTTTCAACTTTCCGACGCCACAACATACCAGTCAGTACAAAGTCTTTGTAACTGTATATATTGTTACTTATTCGGTTTGCTTCCCACCACTTACAAATTACACCAATCACATGCATGTTTTCAACTGCTAGACCATTCCCAATAAGATACTAACGAACAAAAAATACTTACAAAAGTCATCACCGATAGCAGGCGCATCTAATATACGTTCAGGCATCGACGGAATGTGCCGTTTATATTTGCATGAAGATGCCGGTGTTGCACGAGCACTGTACAGCACTTTTTGACCTGTATTATAACCTGCAATGAGCAAATAATCATCCACTCCTGTTTCATATCAACTTACGCCTGAATTACTTATTTGTGGCTGATTATAATGATGGCGATAGCATATATTTATTGCCGTTGGTCAAACACAATAAACTGCCATTACAATATGTACCGAACAGAAACTAGTTAATATTAAGACGTTAATATTATGCAAGGAAGCACTCTGGGCGTAATGTTAAATACTGTCTATGTAAAACACTTCGTGTTACTGCAGAAGTCAATTAGATGTAGCAGCCAAAAAACTGATGGAGATCCAAAACCTGAAGCCCCATGACCATCCATAGGAAATCACGGGTTTGAACCAACACCGCATATTGCGACCGCAACCTGTAAACTATGTAAACAGTTTTTGCATAGAACACTCTATTTATAATTAAACGGATTTTACCAAGATTAGCCATTGAAATATGAATATTTGGTACGCCAGAATTACTACTTCAGTTTCGGACTTTCCCAACGCGACGGACCCCAAAATATTGAACATTAGTGGCGTTAACTAAACTGGTGTCGACATCATGCCATATCCTAAGTGCTGTCGCTTGATGTTTGAGTCCACTTTAGTAGCATGCACCATGATTGTTCCTTTCTCAAAATTACGAAATGAATCGTAAAATATATTTGAGCTCAAGATTCACAATTAAGCGAACGCGGACATGGACTTCGTCCAGTATGAACGCGATTTGTCAGATTAGCACGTTTGTTCGCGTTCATACAATAAAGGTGGCAAAGGTACCATAGTACGCAGTCTAAGAGTGTTTTTACTATGCCATAAAAGGCAATCACAATTGCATTTCCTTGCGAACACGATCACTAACAGCGAACGCGGACATGGACTTCGTCCAGTATGAACGCGATTTGTCAGATTAGCACGTTTGTTCGCGTTCATACAATAAAGGTGGCAAAGGTAACATAGTACGCAGTCTAAGAGTGTTTTTACTATGCCATAAAAGGCAACCACAATTGCATTTCCTTGCGAACACGATCACTAACATGCGATGCTAGATCGAAAGTAGTTTCCGCGAACAGCGCCTACTAGTTGTTGTTTCGCAAATCGAGTCTGCGGAAATAATGTAAAATATTAATTTGTAAGCGGACATCAGTTGTGAGGTGGTCATATGACATGACAAAATGGCAAACCATGTGTAAGTACCTAAAATGGACTCACGCATAACATTTATCCACTTGGAAAAACGTAAAAGGGAGCCCAGAACCAGCAAAAGGGAAAAATTCAAAAAATAGTTTGTTAAAGGTAAGTAAAAACCAGCTAGAAGCAATAAAAATCCATAAAACTTGGGCTTCCCGTTCCCAGTTCTGCCCTAAATTATTCGGCAATTTGCGATTAATTTTCTAAAGATTGAATAAAAATCGACTCCTGGGTCGTACTATGTCATATACAATTATCAGGGAATAACCGGAACCGGAACCGTCCATTTAAACCGGATCCGGAACCTGGTCTTCGAAATTTATATATAGTAAAACAGATGATGGAAGAAATGAACGTATAGTGGATTTAAAATGCATTAAAAATAACTTTTACATTAAAATTAATGTATTGCGACGGTATTATTGCCTTTCTGAAACTTTAAAGAGACTGAGGAAGCTAATAATGTTTATTTATCGATCAAATATGTCGGTTTTTTTGGACATTCAGAGCAAAAATATCTTCCACTATACACCATTGCGTATACTGCGTCAAATCGAATGCGCTTACAAAGCTTGGAGCGTAGAATACACACTTTCGCTCCGTCTCCAGTCGCCTCCGTTTGCTACACATACGTTTGTAGCATGTTCTTCTGTAGGAAACTTAAAATTATTGGTTTATATGATTCTAAGAGAAAATAATATATAGAAAGTAATTTTATGATCAGTGGTCAGAGACACTGTTTAGGCTAGCGTTGGACAAACAGTGCCCGTCAGTTAGATCATAATGATGAAAGCTTTCTAATCAGAATGCTATAAATGAGACACACTGTGATGCTGCTCACACAGTTGCAATAAATACAGTTCATTGCCAAGAAAGCAGTTTCTAGCTGCGTTGCAGATAACGTTAGTTTACTTCAATTTAGACTGATTTATCAAGTTTACAAGCGCACTGGCGGGTGCTTGACGCAATTTATGTTAGCCAAGCATACCCTAAGTACTTCTGCGTAAACCGTACTCTGTTACCGAGTTGGACCGGTTTAATTCAAACGTATCCCACAGACTTCTTGGTTAGTTAATCTTTTCTTTTGCGCGGTTGTATTGGAGCTTGATCATTGTATAATATATATTACATATGTTTGGATTACAGGATAAAGCAAAAAATGTGGAAAATTTCAAACAAAATTTTTAAACCGGAATTCCGGTTTCGGTATGGTTTTTGCCCTTTGCCGGAACCGCAACCGGAACACGATTTTCGCCGGAACCGGAATTCCGGTTACTCCCTGACAATTATATAATAATTTTTTTCGTGATTCTGGAGATATTGGAGAAAATGCAGCAAAAATATGGTTAAATGTCCTAAATCCTAAAATAAAAAGCACGCAAAAGAAAAAATCATTACTTATTTTATCGAAAACTGTTATGAAATAAACATGGTAGTTATATTTAGTATTACTTTACTTTATAGCTATATATTAACATTTTTTCAGCAAACCTAAACGCACACACAAATCCGTACGGGTAAGAAATACAAGTATGATTAACAATGGCGGAGTTATAATGTTGCACGCAGTAAATAGACCAAACCAAAATCTATATACAGTGTAATTGTAATATCGACGTGACGCTGCTGCATTATGCACTTCCCTAACGTAATGCCCATACGACCCCGGCTATCGTGACTTCAAGGGCGGACCTGACGGGTTTCAATTACTCGAATGTCTTTTCCCGCGCGAGTCAGGCCCAAGAAATGACGGAGCTTAGCAAGCCGCAGGAGCGCTTCACAGGATGTGTTCTGATCCTGCCGGACGGGTTGCGCACGTAGTCTACGAGGTACTACCTTTGAGGTCCCCAGGGAGGTCGGCTCCGTCACCTGCTCACAGGCCAAAGAGACCGTACCACTATTCCCTATCCACGTTTAACCCGGGAAGTGTGAAATTCTCTCTAACTCTCTAAAAATGGGCAATTATTTAGTTTTATTTTAGCCAGTGGCCCCCACTAGGGTCCGACAAATCCATAGACGTTTAACGTCGGATCCGCGCGCATCTAATTTTCCTAGTTTGGGCGCTCAGCGTGAGTTTTAATATTCTTTCCTAATGAGTCGCACCAGTCGTACATGTACAACAATTATTAACAGACGAATTGTAATCGGCGAGTCACGCTCAGGTTTGCTTCTTCGATGCGCGTGTCAAACCTGAACGTGGGTCGTCGATCGGGGTGACGGATTTCAAACCCCTTTTATTCCTATCGCTACTACGGGTCAACAAAACACTTGAACAATTAGAGTTTTCAGCGAGCTTTTATTGATGAGTTGCACAAATACTTATGGGTACACTGACAGATACATACTGTACGGGCAGATACAATAAGCGTTATGTCAATTTTGTAGAGCACGCTAGTACACAATAAGCAGGGCTGCAATCGGGTAGGGTTGCGGAGTCATCGCCTTTTTCACTGAACTCACACAGCTGAGTCAAAACACGGCATGTACTGTGAAGCCTTATCTCATGACAGCTGCGCTTACCTTACTCATGAAAAACAGTAGTGGGTCAAATTGAAATTTAGTACTAATGGGTGCAACGAATAGTTATCGACATCATGAAGGCGCCGTCGAAATAACTATTTGCTTAGTGCTATGCTTGTTAACAGGAAGGGTACTCCGACACAACGATAGGTTCGGGTAAGCGAAAGGCGGAAACGAGGCGGGGTATAAGGGGATGAGCGTGCTACGGGACGTTTGCGAGACTTCATCTTGCTCGTTCAAATCACACAACTATGGTACATGATAATCGGTTATTTCTACTTGCAGTTAGTAGCGATGAGGTTAACCTACGACAACATAACACAATAATGAATACAACAATGCTTAATGATATCATGACAAGAGTATGCAATATTCCCCGGTACGACTCCTAAGTTCTTCTCTAAGTGTGCGACAACGGTGCGATACAAAGTTTTCTCTCCTACTCGCATACATGCATACATGTTTAAAATGACCCTATAAATTTTGTTACGAGGCGACCAAATAGGCTAAATAATTTTGGCTCTTGATCCCTATTAGATTATTCTATGAACACAATAGAAATAAGGTCCTAAATTGTCAAAATTCCTTGATCCAGGTCACGAACAGAACAGACGTTTCAAATACGCCAACTTGAGTTACAACAGCAGAGAAAAGAAACGATTAGGCGGGCTTGCCTTTCGATCAACTTACGGGGTCCCGGTGGACTGAACTTGGGACTGAATTTTCGAGCTTTTCCTGACACAAATTTGGTCCCATTTACCATGCGGATTGTACCTTGAATTGTAGTTAGGACGAGAAAAATTAGTGATGGGGTTCCGTAGGCCGTCGGCACTAATCTAAGGGTGCGTAAACCTACGTTATTTCAGTTTAACCAAACGTTCGAACATGAGCGGTATTTAGTACTAAATTTTAGATATTATTTCGACCGGTTGCTGCTCGACGAAGCGAGGCAATAAACGGAGGCCCCGGTTGTTAAGACAACCGTAACAATTTTACCATCTTAATCCTACTCGGTAGATATCCTTAGACTGATTTGTCTGCTAATTTTCGGTCGAGATTTGAGCTTAAATTCCGTAGGGGCTGGAGAAAACCTACAATTCGCTATATCTTCCTAAATTACCAGCCCTTTTTCTTTTACGAACTTTCGCCTGGTTGAGGGGTTTGACCTTCTACTTCGAATTTCTAGGACCGGGTCAACGGTCCTCACAAAAATGGTCCGTCGGGCCGAGGCCCGATAGACCCGAAGTCGCATTTGGCGACTTCGATAATCTTGAAATTTAAAATGTTTCCTCTAGTAACTCTACTTATCAACACTAGGGAAATTAATATTTTCCCTTAACTAACCAAAAAGTGTGGAAAAGCAAAACCAAAACAGACTTATGAAAATAGTCTAATTCGTGAACTTTTAGGTTGCAAACCGAGCGACGGTTATGCGGGACGGATTTATATCGCCTATAACTTTTGAACGGGCCACGGCTTTGCCGGGCTCAATAGCTTAAATGAAAGGCCTAAGGGGCCTCTATATTACGAGAAAAATCGTTAAACTTCCTGGAACGGATATCAAGTTATTAATGTGTAAAGTTCGGGTAAAAGCGGACAACTATCAGGCCGTCGGGTTTGTAATTCCGACATGATAAAGTTAAAGTTTATGATACTATCTTAAAGCAGACATGCTAGCGAAGAAACTGCGAGAGTTTCACCGAGATTCCTGGAGGGAATCCGTAAATATTTTAATTTTGACTATGTTTCCACATTTTGACAGGGTCAGACCATTCCAAGCCGTCGGGTTTGTGATTCCGATGTAATAATGTCAGGTTTCAGAGCGGTGTCCAATGGTGGACATCCCTACGAAGAAACAGCGAAAGTTTCAGCGAAATTCCTGGAGAAAAACTTGAATTATTTTACTTGCAATCTTAATTTCACATTTTTAGTGAGGCTAGGCCACTGCAAGGCCGTCGGGTTTATAATTCTGATGTGATCCTTGAATGTTTTGGGTGCTCAATCGATAGCTCGGATCCTCCTAGGGATCTGAGTAAAATTTTAACCGAATTGCTGGAGAAATTCCTGAGATATGTCAAATTTGCCTACACGGGCGAGCGGTCTCGCTTGCAGGGCGGTAACTCAATATGCTTACTCGCGGTTTAACACAACTTTTCGCATTAACGTTTACGGATAAGGCCCGCATTAGTACTGCATTATTGCCAAAACTTCAGTTGAGTTCCCAGAACAAATCAATCCAAAAACACTGACAGATCCCCATTAACAAAGCATCAGAAACAGATGGACGGCTCCGCGTCCAGAAAATCGTAAAAACGTATAGACCGTGCAAGTAACCTCGATAATGACTGAGTGAAACGTGTGCGTGACCGTGGATGATTCGGAGTACCAATCGATACGTCTTGTTTAGACAATGTACTTTCATGTAAAATGTTTGTTTAACCTCGGTCAGCTCAGGGAAAATTTTCCTTGCTCCTAACTCGACTCAGGGATTCATGTAAAATTTGATCTCGATGCGAGTGTCGCGTTTGTGTATCCTAACTCATGGACCGAGGGAGTTCCAGTATGACTTCAAGAATTCTGTCTAAAATTGCAAACAACTGATGTCGGCAGCGGATCCGCGGGACAAGCTAGGACGGGCAGGACTATCATGTAAAAGGGGAGTGTGGACAGGGGAGGCAAGATGCTATCCAGCGATACGTCCACTATGACGATATTCGACCCTAGGTTAACTGGTAACTTCGTTTCTACCTATACGATACGTGCGATAACCCTAACCGCCTCCCTGTCCACACTTACAGTCCTTCGTTCCACGGTCGTCGTCCATCGCACGCGTCCATCCATCCACGAACCAAAGCAAAAACGAATCGTTAATAAGAAACACCAACAAGTGAAAACATTGTAAGATGAAGAGCGCCAGAGCCGGTCTGCAAAACGACCGAACTCTGCGCTGCCACAGTCGTACTGAACGCTCGTGAATTCTTGCGCTTCTGCTTTTATACTAAATTTAAATTAATTTGAAATTTCAAATGTTTGACGGTTAAAGTGCTGATTCAGCACTTTTGGCCGATTTTCTGATCTAATATGACCGAATTAAGTCAATACTCTTATCGGTCACATTCCGATCATATTTCTAAAAGTTTTGGGCCGAATTTTATATGAAATCTTACCTAATTTAGTTGATTTACGACGTTGTTTATTTCGTCTTAATATTGAATTTAATACTAAAGCTTCTACAAATTCCGAAATTTATATTAAAATGCTATATTAAACGTAGGCTAATCTAGCAATACATATATACGAGACCGAGCTGGACTATCAAGTTGTAAGCTTTGTGCTACAATAATACTACTTCCACACAGAGGTCATTCCGACCACTCTCATACAAGCTAAAGCTCGAGTTTGTTTGCACAAAAGTAGCGACCCTTATTTTGATATAAATATAACACCAAATTAATACAAAGTCGTACCCTACATCCTATATAAATCAGTTTTACCGTTGTGCTTACTTTATGCTGAACTTGTTTGTTTAGAAGAAGCGTCTGCTTTAGTATCTCGCCATACTTCCAGGGACTACAATTGCTCTGTACAGAAGTAGACCACCGAGCACTGTCGTTATAAATTTAAGTTTGTGGCTACGGCAAACAATTTAAGCGTCCCCTAGCTCAAATAAATTTGGTATCAACTTTATATGAAGTTCATATAAACTTCATGTCGGCACTAATAAGAGTCTTATTGGGACTTCAAACTATATAGATATATACATATATAGACGTTTTTATAAAACCTACATTAGCTCAATACTTACTTAGTTTTAATATTAACTTAGTTCGATATTTATTTTATATATAAACACACGGGAAAAGAGATGCGGCTTGAGTAAACAAAAGAAAAAAGGGCAGAAGGGTAAAAAAGAGGGTGGGAATCCTCGGGGAATGGTCGGAGCGCCACAAAGGTTTCGGATTCGGACTCAGCTAGTCCGTCCGAGTAAAATGATACGTAACAGGACCGTATTCGGTCTACAGGGGGAAAAATTGACTTTTGGGGGAGGGTCCATGGCAAAATTTTCAAAAATCGGGGTGTTTAAACGGTTCCCCTGGGTTCGGGGTGCACTTTTCTGGGGTGCTTTACACATATTTGGGTTGGTCTCGGTACGGGGATTCTAATCAGGGGTGACACGCCTGTTAGGGCGTTACTTCTGAGATTTCATATGGGGTACCTAGATAGATAGATAAGAGTTTAGATGGGGTATAAAAGAAACCTGAGTAGGCCAAAAAGGCCCTTTTCAGCACCGCAAGTCCTACTAAAGTTCTATTCCATAATACACTTCGCAAACCCAACAATTCTAGATAAACTCAATTTATGTCCATCCTCTTGATCCAAAGTCTCAGTGCCGAAGAATGTCTTTCATAAATCCCTCAAGGCTAAGCAGTTCATTGTCAAATGTTGAGCAGTCTCCGGCTCAGTTCCGCAGAATGTGCACAAGTTGTTATCCAGTAAACCTATTCTGCATAAGTGGGAATTAAAAGTCCCATGTCCTGTCAAAAATTGTATGGCTATTCTCATACGGTCTTTATTCAGTTTCCAAAGGAATTTTGATCTAAATTTATTAGGTTTATCAAAGAAAACTCTAGTCTGTCTACAATCAGTATAATTAGTCCATCTCCTACTATGTTCTATAAATGACCTTTCCTCCAGCCACGTTTTAATTACAGTAACGCTAATAGGTACATGAGGTTCCTGTCCTAGAGTCTTAATATTAGACCCGTGCCTAGCTAATTCGTCAGCTATTTCATTACCTAATACTCCGGAATGCCCTTTTACCCAGCCCAGAGTCACCGTATTGTTTCGACCTAGTCTGTTAAGCCACTTCACACACCCAAGGGTGCATAGTGATTTAACCTGCCTTTTCCCGAGAGCCAACACCACAGCTTTACTATCACTAAAAATACCTATCTTTTTATTCTTAAGTCTAAAACCATGTGTTATCATGGCACATCTTTCGATGGCCAGCACCTCTGCCTGAAAGACAGTAGTCAAGCTACCCAGGGGGAATGATTCCCTTACTTTACCCGGTATATATATACCTGCACCACATCGCCTGAGACCATTCTCAGTGACCGAACCATCCGTATAACATAGCAAGTCAAGGTCATCTTGCCTAACATCAGCCCAGTCATTACAACTCCAATTCTGTTTATGTCTTATAGAGCTAATAATATCACATGGTAGGTTCAATAAACCTCCAACATTATTAGTCAACATATGCATATGAGCAGATGAGCCCAATGCATGATTCCTTTGCCAAAGGCCTAGGTTCTTAAGCCTTATATATTCTTTAACCGCACTTTCTTTGATTAAGATATCAATAGGCGGTATACATAAAATTGTCTCAATGCCGCGCACCGGAGTAGATCTAAAAGCTCCAGTTATCATACGACAAGTCATGGCTTGAACCTTTTCTAACATTTTTCGATAAGTAACCAGTTCAATCCTATGCCACCAACAAATTACCCCATAAAGGAGTGTTGGGAGAACAACTGTTCTATAAAGGAAGTATATAACTTGAGGACGAAGACCCCAGTTACTTCCAATGAACCTCTTAAGAGCAAAGAGAATTCTAATGGACTTAAGCCGTGCTTCTTCAATATGAGTCTTCCAAGTTAGACGATGGTCTAACCATAGGCCAAGATATTTAACCTTATCACCGAACGGAATAACTGCGCCTCCAATGCGAATATCCGTTAGGCCGTCCAACCTTCTTTTCCTTGTAAAAATTACACCCTTACACTTCTCTGCATTAACAGAAAGGCCTCTAGGACAGCACCACGCATGAAGCTCATCCAGAGACCGCTGAAGTCTGTTGCAAGTAGTACTTAGACATTTTGTAGATGTCAGAAGGACTAGATCATCAGAATATCCTACGCACAACACCCTGTTAACATTAAGTCTGTTAATAATATCATTTACCACTAGACACCAGAGCACGGGAGAAAGAACACCTCCTTGCGGAAATCCCCTGTTCGCTCTGACCGCCAGTCTGGCTTGTCCCTTTTCAGCTACAATAACTCTCATCCTCAATAATTTATGAATCCAGGTTTTGATGAAATTTGGAATACCAAATTCATCCATACTTTTTAGAATGAACTCAAATTTTGTGCAGTCAAAAGCTCCAGTAATGTCTAGGAACACCGCAAGAATAAATTTGCCAGAAACCATTTCCTGTTCGATCCATGCCGTAGTATTCTGAAGGGCAGATATGGTACTCCTTCCTTCACGATAGGCATGTTGATTATCATGTAATTTGGACTTACTCAAGATGTCATGTATTATATAGTCTGACACCAATCTCTCAAGAGTCTTCAAAACAAAGGATGACAAATTAATGGGTCTAAATGCCTTAGGCTCAGTATAGTCATCTTTACCCGGCTTTGGGATAAAGATGATTTTGGTCTGTCTCCAAAGAACTGGAATATAGTTAAATCTAAGGCTGGCCTTAAAAATCCTTTCCAACGCCAAAAGTATTGCTAAGCCTCCTGATTTAAGGAAGACTGGATAAATACCATCAGGTCCAGGAGATTTGAAATCTCCATGACGTCCTAAAGCCCACTTAATCTTCTCTAAATCAACCACCTCGTTGATGTAAGTCTCTATATTGGGTATCCTTACCAGTCTCCCCAAGTCATGTCGTCCAGTTTCATCCTCAGAGGGAGTGGAACATGGAACATGAACCTCAAGGAGTAGCTTTAAAATATCTCTATCACATTCTGTATAAGAGCCGTTAGGATACCTAAGCTGGCCCAGAATCGTCCGATTTATCCTGCCAAATATCTTGTGAAGCCTATTGCACACGGGAGTTTTATGAATTGAATCGCAAAAAGATCTCCACGAGAGCCGTTTTCTCTTTCTAACAAGCTTTTTGAATTTTGCCTGAAGGGAGTGGTATCTATTCCAAGACCTGTCATCACCATGACTCATTGCCATCCTATACATTTTCTTTACCTTTCTCCGAAGTCTAGCTAATTCATCATTCCACCAACAATTCTTATAATTACGCGCGCCCATAGAGGGACAGCTACTTTCCGCAGCCATATTTAGAGCGCTTGTTAGCATACCAACCGCCAAATCCAGCTGTTCACAATTATCAATATTGATACTGTTCAACTCAGCTAAATTTTCTCTCAGAATGTCATAAAATCGCATCCTATCAATACGTCTAACATTCAATTTCTTCTCAACATAATCAATG
>JASANE010016680.1:0-13116 GCA_030248225.1 Trileptium ribeirensis | reverse complement strand
ACACGTTCGGTTACGTATCTCCGCTGACACGAACAGATTTAAGTTTATAGAAAAGTGGATTGCGAACGAACGTTGGAACGTTCGTTTACAATAATTCAATATCTGTCAGGCGAGGGTAAAACGAAGCGAGCTTGGTTCATCTATAAGTTATTATGTGTAACCGGCTTTGTGTTTGATCAATATGTATCATCCTAAACTTTCTGGAACCCTTGACGCCATATAGTGCTGGTTTGATAGGAGTTAAGGTATGTCAGTTATTCTGTGTACCTATAACTGAAACCGTAAAAATAGTGCATAACCAAGTAAGTGACGACAGAAGAAATTTTTTCTGTAAATCGGATTCGTCGATAGTCTGCATTAAACCAATTAAAACGCATTGAAAATGCATGAAATATTCGTGCTGGTCTCTTGATAACCAAACCGTCGTATTCAGAATACAGAAAACAAATTATATAGGTCATTCGTCATGCCCTGCGCGCAGTACTTAACCAAACTCATGAAAACAGACTATATTCTGGAAATCGGGTTCACTGTCTCTAACCCAATGAAAATCTCCGAGAAGGCTTAATATTCGTGCTGTCCTATTCATCGCAAAGCTTTTTGCTCTGCATGCAATACATATTCAAACAAATGAAAACGGACTACATTTATGGAAATAAACGGTCGGAAACCATACAACACTAGAAACCACTAAAAATATAATATAGTAAGGTTGGACTCTAGAAAAAACTTATTGTAAGGTAAAAAGACGCAGACGTGTTGAAATTAAAAAAAATCGACATTTCTAGCAAAGAGTCGCTGAACCATATTTTGGCCCACAGCGGCCCAGGGAGTGGTTCCATAAAAAGTGTTGTTTAGCAAAAATAGATACATCTCGTTAAGCTGATTCCGCGTAATAATCTAATAGTTTTGGTTTTCAATGCACAGCCTGTGTCGCGCGTGTGGGCTACAAAACACTGGTACTCATATGGTGAGATTTGGCACCATTAAAAACCATTATAACCGATTTTGGCCGTTTTGAGTCTGAAGATGGGTCGGAGCACTTATAGCATACAGTTATTGGGCACATCGTCATCACTTTTGCTCTCGAACAAAATAAATGTTGAAATACATTTTAAGACACCAACAAACAGAAAAAGAAATCGTCACAATCTTTCCCGCTAGCGCTCTCATGGAAATTCCGCTTGCTTCGTTCGGTCTTTTGCAGTTACAGTCACGGCCAGAATTAAGTGCAAAATAATTGATCGATTTCGATAATGGAATTTCGTTCTTTATCGATTTTGGCGTAGTTAGATAAATTTCAAAATTGTAAAATTTCAATTTTTTTATTAAACGAAATTTCGATCGATTGCGATTAAACGAAACTTCGACCGATTTTGATTTCGATCGTTTTCGATTGCACTTATTTTTGGCCCCCACTGCTTCTAGACACACTATAACAACATACATTTATCGACAGCGACCACCAAAAACCGAAAGACCGTTACGAACGCCGTACACCTGAAGACTGTTCACAGCCTTTAAGCCCTTTAAGGAACCCTTTAACGTGGGCATATAATATACTGACGCTAAACCGGGTTACACGTTAGTATATTATAATGCTCATCTTAAAGGGTTCCTGTGAACAGTTTTCGGGCGTATGGTGTTCGTGTCTATTATTGTGCAGGCATTAGGGAATTTTTACCCATCAGATAACAACTAGCAGCTACGTGGAGACCGTTGGGCTTAGTAACATCGGCTAGGCAGTACAAGCATGTATAAAACAAATTTTAGTATATACATAATATTACTTTTAGCGTTTACTTCGTTGTTTCCACGATGTTGAGAAAATGTGGATGATAAATTCTTATGGTGGATGATCGATAACTACTTTCTGAAGTATCTACAAGTTTCGAGTTAAGATTAAAAACGTGTATTGTGATGAACAGAATGTTTTTGGGGTTCCCCAAGCCTGGGTCTTGGGCCGTTAGCTTTTTCTTTTCTATATTAGTGATCTTGGCCGTTACAACAAAAATTGTAAAGTATGTGCGGATGATGCTGTACGTTAAATTATCACATAGCAATAGCGAGTTGGCAACACAGCTTCAAAACGCTGTTGACAGTGTTTTCGCTTGGTCAACTCGCTGGCAGCTACAAATTGTCGCACATAATGGTAGTATCTCACCTGCGAGTTGGAACGGAGCGAGCGGTCGATACATTTCGTGTATCGCCTGTAACTTGCCTGTGATGGGTGTATATACCACCTTAAAATCTCTGGAACCCTTAACCCATTGAAAACCCTAAATCCTCGGTAACCCCAAACCCATCGAAAATAACCAACAACGCATGAAATAATTGGGCTGGTCTCTAGATAACGAACTGTCGTACTCAGCCTATTGAAAAACCTACTTTATAAACAATTATTGTTGATGCCTTGTACACATAAACTACTGAAGACAGACTATATTCTGGAAATCGGGTTCATTGACCTTAAACCCATTAAAAACTTATGAAATGGCGTGAAATGTACATGCTGTACACTTTATAACCATGTCATTGCATGCAGTGGTCAAAACACTTATGTAGACCATATGTGTCAAAGGTCCGTACGGTAACCAATACAAGCAAACATTTTGGTTTTCAGGTGTCATCTTCAGTAACTCCGTTTTTATTATGCATGGGCATTTGGGTAGTAAATCGCTACCCGGATATCCGACCCGACGAAACTACCCGAGCACCCGGCTAACTGCCCGAGCACCCGATTAAAATACCTGGGTACCCGACACTAACTGTGGTAGTTCTCGGTATCTACCCAAATTTACGTATCTTCAACATTCAAAGTAGGTACCCAAATCTGCAACGAAGGGTTGTACGTTGCAGTGGTGTCGCTTAAAAGAAATTATTCCCTAGTGTCTACCGTACAGTACTGCGCGCTGACATGAACATTGTTGCTATGGAAAAGGTGCGAAGACCCAGCCAAGGTCAAGTGCCTTCCACAAACTCAACTATGCTGCCATACGATAAGAATACAAGTTCGAAAGTAGAAAATGAAAAGTGCCATCATAGAAAATATATATTTATATTTTATTTTCTATAGTGGCACCGTAGCAAATATATTATCATTACCATCGTGTTTGCACAACGTAATATTAAACATTCATTCTGCCAAAAGTAGTTTCGACCCCTCTAGTTCCTGAACTCAAACTTGTCGCTAATGGTAACCGTCGCCTACGAATCAACAGATTGCACAGATACTACTTCAACTTCAATCATGATACACCGTAAGACGTTCTCAATCAGATATCATTTGTAGATTATAAACTGATGTAAATTTTCTGATAAAGATACTTAGCTAAAGATTAAATTTCAGGATCAGAATAATGAGAACGGAGCTAAAGGATTTCATCTGTATTTCCGAGAGTTAGATTGGAATTTAAGCATTCTAGAGCATGAATACCATAGCTCGTTTACTACAATGTGAATACCATAGCTCGTTTGGTACATGATTTATAGCTGACCAAATTTTCATGTCGATTTCTAATTATTATCTGTCATCCTTGGGTGGTTTTGCTTTTACAGTACTTGCAGCAATAAACGGTTCGCTTAATTCCTAGCGTTTGATAATTTAAAAGCTTGAAAAACCGTTGTATTTTGCAGATATATTCTAGTGGCCAATGTTAATAGGACCCGGACCTAGCTATTATTAGGTTGCATCTACTATAATATAAAAATTGTATTTTGCAGAATGAACATTGTTCTACATTCACCCCAAAGTTCTAGAGCTTAAACTTTTGTAATTATCTACTAATTTTGTTATTGCGTTCTTGGTTAATTTCTATATTTTTGCAGTGAAACCAATTAAATTGTGAATACTGCACTTATTCCTACAACTGAGACAAATACCGTTCACCGATAGCTTTAGCTTATAAGTTAATAGAAATTCGTTATTGTCCTTATTAGGAGAAGTCTTGTGTCCAAATTAAATCCCTGGTGTTCAAAATGGGAACCTGGACTTCGTGTGAATCATGTGTAATATTAATAAATGTTCGTATGCTGCGTATTTCTACTTACCTTTGGCGTTAGCTATATTTCTTTAGATTAGAACACAATTTTCCAACAAGACGGCAGAAAATAAATTCTAGGTAACATTCAAAATACCGAATAAACGCGTACACGACGCTGTATCCGGGTACCCAGGTAGTAATGCCCATGATTAATGTTTATTCATTTGTATGTTCTACATAATAATTTATTATAAAATAACCAGAATCTTGAGCCTCTACTTTGTCAAAGATACTATTTCGAACGCGAACTCGTTACTTCTCTTACTGAAATAAAAATTAAAAATTATTTTTCAACCTTTTAAAGTAATCTATGTTATATTTTTAAGCCACCATAATATCAATTTATTGTGAGATTTACAAGTAAGTATTTCAGGAACTGACGTTACTTTTTGTATTGCATTATGTTGCTTTCATAATAATTTCTACCTTAGATTCATACTCCATGTCAACCATTATGTTTTGTTACTATTAAGTTAGGGCTTGGCGAACCCTGTTTAATTGTTCTATCGGCATTTATAAATAAAATTGCAATTACATACAGTAGGCAAATACTCCTGGTTTTGCAAGTGTGCTTAGCAAAACTATTACTCACTAAGGGGTGCAATAAACTCTTTGTTTTTCTTATTTCAGCGACTGGATGAAAATGAAGGGTTGCCGTAAAGGGTTTAACCTTTGGTTTGTTTTCGATATTTTCTGAATGAAACAACTAGCAAAGGACACATAAACATATTGTACAAATCGTCTTTCCATAGGGGTTTGATGTTCTGCTTGTTTTCGATATTTTATTTAGATAACTTTTTAAATAGGTTCTGTGTTTTACTTTTTTCAATATTTTAGTGAGTGATGTAACAAACGGCACACTGTTAAGACTGAAAAATGATTTTTCAGTTTATAACAATCATTATAGAAATTGAACTAATATTTTTAAAGCTCATTTTTACGATGACAACTAAATATATTTTTTAAAGCAGGGGTTTGTTTTTTCAGTTCCCGATAAGGGAATTTTTTAACTTGTTCTACCACCTAATGGGTAAAAAATTGTTTTTTTACGCTGCAGTTCGTTATAACGTATTAGTTTTAACGATTTAGTTCTAACGATCCATCTGATTCGCTATATATCGTGCTCAGCGGCCGGCTACGTGAGCTAGCAGTGAAGCATCAAATTCCTGGAAAAGACACTATTACAGAATATGGACGTGGCGATATAATTGGTCTTGTAAGTAAACGATTTCACGCAGATTAAAGTTCAGGTTCCGCAAGAGAGTTATTATTATCTCGCCTGATATTTACGCAGTAACGTCTTGTTTACCTAACGTTCACAAATTAAATATATATGTACTTTTACATCACAACCTAAATTAGCGGCGAAATTGAGCGAGTGCGGCTAGTCCACGATTTATGACTATTGCAAGGTTTCAAATTCAGGTTCATTTAATGTCTCAGTATCATGGGTGCGCATAGGGGTGTTACTACTCTAGGGGTTCGCACTCCAAGCCACGTTATACACCTAGCTGAATGTTCACCTTCCCCTACCCAGTGGAAAATTTTGGAAAATTTGGCCAAACTTGTGGAAAATTAGCAAAAATAGAATATCATTGGGCAAAATTTTAGCAAAATTGGAAAAATTACGAGTTTCTTGGAATTTAGAAAATTTGACGCCTCTCCCCGGCGGCACCATCTAGCCCCCTAAGTCGTCCTACCTCGCGCATCTATGACATTGATTGGTTGCTTTAATGCATTAATGGCAATGCTACGATGATTTTAATCATATGTAACAGATCCGTTCCGGCCTGTTATTTATTAGTTATACAAATACTACAGTTCTTTATGGTAGCATGGATATCATAAAAGAAGCGGAATTCTAGACAATGAATAAAATTGGACTGATCTGAAAATTGACCAAAATCGGACCAAGTTTAAATGCGTGCGCGAAACATTGATTACTAAGTTTGCAAATACGCTGGCACTATTTCATTTGCGTAAAATTATGTGAATATTATTAAGTATGAATGTGGTTCTTAATTTATTAGCTGTAGGAAAGTACATGAATAATTTGTATAATATTGTGTTTGTTAGTACCATGGTATCTTTTTCGTACAAATTATATCTCGATTACTGTGTACAATTGGATTTTAACATTGTGTGCAACGTTATGATTGATCTAAAATGTGTAATTGTATTTTACTGTAGTATCGGTTGTGTAAGGTTTCATGAATGTCGGTGTATACAAATGTACTTTTACTATTGGATCGCTTAAATTAAAATTGTATTAATTTTATGCGTATACTTGTATTGCTAATTTTACATTGATTGTCTCAAATTGTGAGGATTTGCTGTGTAAAGATGTATTTCTAAGATTGTATCGTCAGCGTGAGATTTCATGCGTACTATTTTGTGATTACGTACCTCTAAATAATTGGAATTGTTCGTTTAAAGTGTATATTTATGGCGGTACCATGTCGCTTACGTGTAATTGTAGAACCGCCTAAACTTCCCTATTATGATCATTTTGTTCACTGTTGTACCTCTGGGTAGCATGCTGCGTTTTTCTTAATGTTGTATGACTGGTACATCCACGAGGAAAAAGCTGGATTGGCCGATTTATAGGAAGGTTCTAGGTTAAGATCCATCCCAACCCCTTTAGTTTCTTCTATGAAAAACCAATCCAGACCTTCCACCGAGCAGCGAACGGCAAAATTTTGCAGTAAAATTGAAAAAAGCAAATAAATTTTACTAGTTTAAGTAAACTCCGACCCACACTATGCGCCCACAGTTAAGATGCGAATTTTGATACAGTTTTACGTATTGCAAATTCAGAATTGAGGATCTTTGATTATCCTCACAATTCCGGGACAGCCGAAAATTTGGGATGCGGGTCAAATTTCTTCGCCGCAATGCGTCTTTCTCATAGAAATGTGTGCAGCGTGATGACTTCGTTAAACGGTACTCTCGCGCTCTTATATGCAGCTGCAGATTTTTGTAGCTTGTTACAGCTGTGTAACTACGCTAGATTTGTGTGTGCAGCTACGGTGGTAATACACTTTAGTGTAACTGCATTACATGCGTGTGTAACAAGTAAAGATGAGAACTTTATAGTTATGTTGCATTACCGTATGCAGTTACGTGTTCTATCGAGCTCATATAACTGAGTTACAAATACGTACGTGGTTACAAAAGTTATATGTGAGTAACTCAATTACATTGCGTAATAAGGTTATTCGAAATGTTGTTAAGCGTAACTGCGTTATACTCCTGAACGTAGTTACATGTCTTTGTGATTTAGTAACGATACATATTACGCTCGTATATAGAATTACTAAGATATAACACTTGTGTTTAACATAACATAAGCGCCAAGTTACAAATTACTAATATGCTATTGGACGCAAACCTAACTATTCATGAGTAAAGTTAAGGTGTGTCATCTACCAATATCTTTTGTGACAATACATGAAATGCTGAGAACATCGGAGTCTTTAACTATATAAACTTAACTTTCAAACATTTTGATTTCCGTACACAGGGTGTATGCTTACAAAACTGTCTAATTTTATTCGTAATACAGTGGACCTGTTTATTGTTTTTCATAGTTAAATTTCATAACTTAACATTCCACATTTTTGAGGTACGCTAATACGATTCGTGATTTTCATAATAATACGAGTGGTTCGGTTACGCGGAGGTTTCAAACACAAAACCGAAGATTTGTTCGATACTAAATTTAAAATAATTATCTATTTATACGGCGTTTACAGAATATGTAGTACACCGACTAGAAAACTTGTGTACAAACGGTCTGTCGTCTGTACACTCAGTAACAAACGACATGACTTCTACAAATTTCGTTAGAGACGACTTGTTATGCATAGCAACGGCTACAGAAAACGAGACGTTTGTAGCATTTTAGAAATAAGCGATAGGTTGCGTGTATCAAAATAACAAATTGAGACTGCCAAGAACTCAGCAGCTTACATATGCAATTAATGCAAAAATTAGTATATATCGTAAAATTTTTTGAACATTTTATAACGTTTATGAAGTCGTTATTTCCTCAAACCATAGAGTGTCACCATTGGACAAGTTAAAAACCTCAAACTACACATCTAATGCACACGTAAAATAGCATACAGCTTCATCGGTGATGATAGGCGCCCCTGAACTGGCTAAGATTTATATAACGAGCAGGGTTGTTGTTACATATACAACTTCATCTAAATGGGTGCAGCCACTAATGCTAAAATGTCTGCGATAGTGTGTTTCTACGGATTATGTGTCGCACCTGGAACAGCGACTAAACACACCATTCACTGCAAAAAAAGCTGTAAGCTTATGTAAACCTGTCATAGTTTTCAAGGCTTCGCGACTGTGTCAACATTTCCATCAATGGTCTTGTTGCTGATGGGTCGTTTAAATTAAAGTTCCTCGGCGTTGTAATTGACGAAGAACTAACGTTCATGCTTCATGTCACTGAAGTCAGCAAAACATTCATGTGGCAACTATCAGAACTAAGGAGACTGCGACCTCGTTTAACCAGGGTCACCGCTGGGACAATGATTGAGGCGTTTGTCATATCTCGTATTGACTATTGCAACTCTATTCTGTCGATTATCCGACTCCACCACCAAGTATTTGACGAGAACACTGAATGTTGCTGCTCGACTTGTAACGTTAACTCGGTTTTGAGATCATATCACCCCTGGGGATTTTCACTGGCTTCCTGTCAAGCAAATTATTTTCAAGGATGCCTGCCAGTTGCCCTGACTATTTGAAAGACATGCTCCACCTGTGTAGTAGTCAGCGTCTCTATATACGACTAGAGCTCCCAGTTCCATTGCGAATTGATAACAATTATAAATGTTTTGCGTCGGCCATCTGGAATGACATATATATCGTCAGCTATTCGGTCTAGTGAGGTAACAACTCGCATGTTCAGATGGCAGCTCAAGTCCGTACTGTTCGACATCGTCTACAATTAACCATCCCGTTACTGTTGAGCAAAACGTCCTCACGGATCGTGATACAACTACAATCGCATGAATATTATTGATCTCATTTTGTAGAGCGATTGATGTAACTGCACATGGCATGATGTTATCGTTTCATTTATTTTCGCTGTAAGATTTGGTAACATATTATTGATCTCATTTTGTAGAGCGATTTATGTACATAATAGAAGTGAGAAGTAAAGCCCGAACCCCTGTCCGCTGGCCGAGCCGCGCCTACCCCTGATCGCAAACGGGCCGGGCCTCAATCGTGGAAGCAACGGGCCGGGCCGCACCGACTTTATTTGGAAAAAGCCCTCCCGGGTTTGCCATTGCGAGAAATAGCTATTTTTATCGTCTATAGACTAGAGTGCTGAGTCGATGAGTGGAGAAGAAATTTTTTGACATGAGCTGTTGTTTTCGCTTGTTTACTAATATTTGTTATATAGTAACGAAGCGAGCTGGGCCTGGCGTAGTAATTTTACCAAACGGGCTGGGCCTACCCTTTCACCAAGCGGGCCGGGCCGGGTATTGATCTCGGAGAAAATGGGCCGGGCCTTGTTTTTGGAGAGACGGGCCGGGCCTTGTTTTTGGAGAGACGGGCCGCGCATAGCCGCCTTGGCAAACGAGCCGGGCCGGGCCTTTAAATCAGGCCCGTACAACTCACCTCCAGTATATAACTGCACATGGCATGATGTTATCGTTTTATTTATTTACGCTGTAAGATTTAGTCAAAATGGATTTTGTATGACCATGAAATCAAAACTACACGAAAATTGCAATATTTCCGCAACCTAGATCAATTCATCCTCAGTGTAGTTGCAAATTATGAGTCCGTAAATGTGCACTAAGCGGGTATGTCTCCTCATCTATTGCGGCAACATGACCGATATTTGGTTCATTTTGCAAGTTGATGGTCAATATAACTGTGTGCGTCTCTCTAAGTGATACAAATACGCATTCAACACTTTGAATTCATCACCCTGGCGATGACGCAATCTACTAGTGTGTACCATTGTCTGGCACCTGAGGAATTCTATTCACAAACTCAATAGTTACTCTTTAGTAATTTATTCTCTATACAGTTGTGTATGGTGGGCTGCTATTGTGAGCAATAATTGCAGTACAGGGTTGGATCAAAATCAGATTTTCAATGGACCAATGAGACCTTAACGATACGAAAATGGCGGGAAATATCTATATTTTATCAGGGGTATAAAATAGCACATTCTCTTGAATTTCTCCAGGGAACCAACCAAACTTGCCTCGAATTCGGATTCGGCTCATCCAGCCAAAACATTTTGATACCCGACACATCGATGTTCAGACCAAAAAGTCGGGTTCTAGGGCGAGCCCATCGCTACTTACGATAGAATAATCAAAAAATTTAGGGATCTCTAGCTGGTTCAGGATGATGTTTTGTGGGTCGCGTGGCATATTTTTATGTCGGATTCAACGACGCCAACACGACTATGGCTGACATGCCCACCGGAAAAATTTTTCCAATTTTGCCGGGCAAGGTGACCACAGCGGGCTCACACCAGGTTCAAATGAAACCATATGGGCTGGGAAACCAAATATAACATTTACAGTACCCGCCAGAAATGACTGTCGCTCGCTCGCGACTCGCTCGAAATAAATTTGTTCTAAAAATAGAATTTTCTATTAATTTAAATAGTTGCGAAATCTCGAGCGAGCCACTCGCTCGAAATGCGACGGTCATTTTTGGCGAGTACTGTATATGCATATTTATAAAATAATTATTAAAATAAGTGATGAACCTTAATTAAATTATTTACTCAATTTTCGAGGGTACTTCCAATAATTTTATAATTTCGTGGATCTCTATCGGATCTCCACAAGAGCGGTCTCATTGGAGAGCCCCAAAATTTTTGTACCAAAAACATTAGCCCCCACCAATAATTTCTCAACGGTTCTGTAGTTATGGACCGGAACCGCAAAGACCCTCAATTCGAAGAATTCGGAATTGAGACTTTAAACTTGTTTTATTTATTTTCCAGTGTCAACAATAATATTGAACACTGGGAAGTTGATATTTTACATTTTGTACTGATATTTTTCAGGTGTTCACTTAATTGTTCGCTTCACGGCGAACAGCCGATCGGGACGCGTTCCCTATTGAGATCAACTTTCCTACTTAAATGGGCTAAATTCTCGTAATCTTAACGCGCAGGGTCATGCCATTTTTTTACAAAAATTGGGTTAATTCGGAGTCGCACTCCTCTTTTTACAATTCACGGGTCAGGCATGATAAGGTACGTACTCCAAAATACCTCATCAAACCCAGCCAGTCACCTGCATGTAGTAATAACATGGTATATACCAAAATGCAGTAATAATATAACAATATCCGCTTTCTTTCTCAGAAGCTCCAACATTGTATCGTTGTTGCGTTGCTGTGGGATCTCGACGATTTCGAATTTTCGCAGTTTGTGCCAGTCAAGCATTGGCCCGGGGTTCGATTCGACGTCTCCATGATTAGTAGTAGGCGTAATGAAGTGCACTGTTCGTCTGTTTTGTCTTGTCGTTGCCGATTGAGCGGTTAATAAAATGTTTCTGTAACTCTCGTTGGACTCACAGTACAGAAACCATTGTTTCGGGTTTATTTGTGGAGTGCTGTATTGACCGGACTTCCGTCATTGGGTGCATCGCCTTGGCGAAAACGGATGTCCTCGTTGGACGCATGGTTAACGCCCAAGCCTTTGACATTCTTTTGTTTGTTTTTGCGCCGGTTAAAAAGCAGATGAGGGTTTTGTGGATCGTCTGCGCATTGACGTCGTTGTACAGCAATGTTCGACTCGACGCACTGTTGTTGATTCAGTCGCCTTATTCGCTTTAACCATAACATCGGCATCACCATTGTAAGACCTTACTTCGTCTGGCATTAATATATAGAACTGCAGCAGTGAGTTAATTAACAATGAAGGGTAATAAAGTAACATCATGATCAGTTAGTAATAGTTAGCTTACAGCAAGCTGCTCATTATCCGACGATACAAACTAATAATTTTCTGTGGAAATTTGTTCGGTTCGAAAGTTGTTCTTCATAACACAGTTTGCTGTTATTACACTGTCATAGATGACGCCCAGAAAAAACCGAGTTGGCATTGAGTCCTAGTCGCTGATACTTCAAATAAATCTCCATTGACCAGTTAGCCTGACTGATGTTATCTGAGCAAGCCTACTTCACATTTCCACGTGTTCAGAGTTAGCTTATCAACTTGCAGCTGAGAGCAATCACCGATAAGATTAACTGTACCGTCATGGCAGCGTCAGCTTTGTTTGTTTTGGTTCGCCAGATACCTATGCATGTCTTCTGCATGCTCAAATTTGCCGGGATAGCTAACCTTACGTTGTTAATAAACAGTGCAAATTATAGCCGTGAGCTAACGGCACCTTGAGTAGCCCTTCGCGTAGAAAATGATATATTTACATTCGGTGCCGTTATGCCGAATACTAGCTTCGCAACTGCTGAAGAATCCCCTAAACCGGTAGACAAAGCGCAGCGGAACACCAACACTAGGATGCCTGAGGATATCAAATCTATAAACTTTGTCATAGGCTTTAGAGTAGTCGCATAAAGCTAAAGCGGCATACTTTTTGACGGTTTAGCGTCTTCTGCGTCATTCGAATAACTTGGTCTTCGCAACTGTGCAGTTTTTTAAAACCCACTTGCTCGTCAGTTAGCCAGGCATTGCTCTCTGTTAAAAATAAAGCCTATTGCACATCATTTCATTGGCTTTGCTAGCTACGGCGTAAGGCTGACCGGGTTATATGAGTCGATGCTGCTAGCTGGTTTATATTTCTGGAGTACGGGGATGGTAGTCGCATTGTACATTTCCGTCGGGCAACGTCTGGAGTATCATGATTTCTTAATGCATTCCAGTAAAAAGTTTCTAGCATCGGTGCCCAAAGCTTTGATAAATTTTGGAGCGCTAGTATTCGGTCCCGCTGCTGATTTCGATTTCGTCTGGCTTATCGCTACATCAAGCTCTTGTTAAGAGAAGAGGCGGCAGCTGTCATCGTTGCTAACGTAGAATAATCTTCCACTCAAAGTTTCAGATTGCGCA